>JAADYH010000504.1:0-19534 GCA_023338125.1 Phytopythium aichiense | reverse complement strand
GGGCCGAGGCCGCGGTGGTCCGGGAGGGCCAATGGGGATGCATCAAGTGATGGGGAAGCCGCCGCCCAACTATGTGTGCTACCGATGCGGTACGCCTGGCCACTACATCCAAAACTGCCCAACCAACGGGGATCCCGAGTTCGACCAACACCGCGTGAAAAAGAAGACGGGCATTCCGAAATCTTTCATGAAGGCGGTCTCGGATCCGAGCGAGATCCCCGTTGGCTTGGGCAAGACGGTTGTCAACGCTCCCTGGGGCGGGCTCGCCGTGATAGAACCGCAGAATAAAAACTTCTCTAAATTAATGGCCAAGTCGGGCGGCTCGGCAACCCTTGACCAATTCATCTCGAACCCTCCCGATCACTTAGCGTGTCCGCTGTGCAAGCGCCTCATGAACGACGCCGTGCTGATCCCGTGCTGCCAAGAGGTAAGTGGCTGCATCCTGCATTGCTTGGCTTCCATGACTTTAACTGACCAACTTGTTTGCCTTGCCTTGTCTTGCGCAGTCGGCATGCGACGAGTGTCTTCGGTCGGCGCTCATCGAGCGCAAGCTCACGTGTCCGCTGTGCAACACGGCCAACATGTCACCCGAGAAGGTGAGAGCGTGCCAAATTGCTGGGTTCGACCATGTCCGCGGCCAACTAACAAGTTTCTGGCCGTGCCTTTTGCATCGCAGCTCCTGCCGAACAAAGTGCTGCGCACGTCGGTCGATGAGTTCCTTCGTCGTGCTCGCACCGAGCAACAAGAGCGAGAGAAGCTGGTCAAGGAGGCCGAAGAGAAGGCGTTGGCCAAGCAGAAGGCCGAAATGGCGGTCACGACGGCGACGCGCCGCTCTGGTGAGACCGCAGACGCCGTGCTCGAGATCAAGAAAGGCAAGAAGGACGGCGAAGACGAGGAAGAGGACGAGTTCGGCGGCGACATCTTCGGGTCCGGAGACGAAGGCGACAATGAAGACGGAGCGTCGACGCAGAACAAGTCGATGGTCTCTCCGCCGCTTCCTCCATCGGACCAGAACCCACCGCTCCCGCCTCTTCCAACGGATGGCGAGTCGTTGCCCCCGTCTCGCAGGGGCAGTGACGCAGGGATCGCGCCACCTGGTGAGGCGACGGCGTCCGGAGATGGACAAGCAGGTGATCCAGCAGCCCTCGGTGTGCCTCCTCCGATGCTCGGCCAGCAGCCTCCGCCAGGACAGTTCGGCATGCCTCCCGGCCCTGGCGGCCCGCCTGGATGGGCCCCTGGCCCTCGCGGCCCTCCGGTCCCTGGCATGGGATTCCCGCCGGAGCCGTGGTTCGACGGTCCGCGTCCGCGTGGTCCGTGGTTCGACGGCCCGCCTGGTCCGTGGTTCGACGGTCCGTTCCCAGGTGGTCGAGGCGGAGGACGTGGCATGAAGGGCGGTCGCGGTGGTGCTGGCCCGCCTCCGGGCTTCTTCGGTGGTCCCGGTCCGGATTACTTTGGCCCTCCGCCAGGTCATCCGGACTACTTCGGCCCTCCGATGCCTTGGTTCGACGGCCGCGGGCCACCATTCAACGGGAACGGCGGCAAGGGCGACCGGTGGGGTGA
Source organism: Phytopythium aichiense (assembly GCA_023338125.1). Lineage (NCBI taxonomy): Eukaryota > Oomycota > Peronosporomycetes > Pythiales > Pythiaceae > Phytopythium > Phytopythium aichiense. Next base: position 17,974 of record JAADYH010000504.1, on the reverse strand, counting down.
TGAACGAGGTGGTCGCGGGGGAAGTTTCCCCCGCGGTCGCGATGACGACTCTCGCAACCGATCGGAGACTCGCGGCGGAGACAAGGACGGCAAGTCGGACGACAAGGGTCGGCGAAGTCGCGAGGCCGATCGCGATCGTGGCCGCGACCGAGACCGCGACCGAGACCGTGGTCGTCGCAGCCGCAGTCGCAGCCGCGGTGGGCGAGCCGCTCGCCACGGTCGCTCGCGTAGTCGGAGCCGCAGCCGCAGCAAGAGAGACCGTGAGTCGCGCGCGTCTCGCCGATCGCGTAGCGTGAGCCGCAGTCGCCGCCGCGGCAAGAGTGGCTCGCGTCCGTCGTCGCCTGCGAGGAAGGGCGAGGGAGAGAAGAAGACCGACACGAAGGCCGACGCCGACAAGAAGGACGTTGTTGAAAAGAAGGAGGACGCTGTCAAGAAGGAGGACGCGGAGAGAAAGAAGGACGATGAGAGCAAGGCGCCAGCGAAGGCGGAGCCCAGCCGCAGCGCGACGGACGACAAGGACGTCAAGCTGGACCAGGTGTCGGCGCCCGCGATCGACCTCGACTTCTTCGCCGCACCGCTGGACGACGGCGGGAACGACAGCGAGCCCGAGCAGCCTGCGGAGCCTGCCGAGTCGAGCAGCGCGCGCAACAAGGACGAGGACAAGCCGCGCGAGAAGGAGGACGACGATAGCCGCCGTCGGCACCGCCGGTCCGCTTCGCCCCGCCGCGACGGCGACGGCGCCGGGTTCGCGCAGAAGGCGCTGAAGAGCGAGGCACGGGGCGAGTCCCCGTCGCGATCGGGCCGCTCGTCCCGCGAGAAGGAGCGGCCGAGCCGCAGCCGTCGCTCACGATCGCGCTCCCGCTCGGCTGGTCGCCGCGGCCGGCGGTCAGGCGACAAGGACCGCCGCGACCGTGAGAAGGACCGCGACCGTGAGAAGGACCGCGACCGTGAGAAGGACCGCGACCGCGAGAAGGATCGCGACCGCGAAAAGGAGCGTGAAAAGGAGCGAGAGAGAGAGAGAGACCGCGCTCGTGCACGGGACAAGGAGAAGACGCGTGACCGCGACCGTGACCGCGAGCGGGAGCGGCGCGACCGCGAGGCTCCCAAGCGGCCGAGAGAGGATGACGGCGCAGACGGGGGCGACAAGAAGAAGCAGGCGCGTGGCGGCGGCGGTGGAGGTGGCCGCGTGGTGACGTCAATGGCGCCTGGTGCTGGAGGCGGGTCATCGCGCGACGACCGTGACTCGCGGCGCCGCATCGAAGCGGAGAAGGGAGGGGCGGAGCCGCGGCCGTCGGGCCGCCGGCGTGGCAGTCGTGGCGGCGCCGGGAGGAAGCGAGATGAAGCGCGCGGCGGTGACAGGAAGGGCGGCGGTGGTGGCGGCGGCGGCGGCGGTGGCGAGAAGAAGAGCGGCGAGAAGAAGGGCGAGGAGTCGCGCGGTGGCGGTGGCGGCGGCAAGGCGTTCGGCGAGCAGACCAAGAAGCGGTCGGTGCTCGACCGACTCGGCCCCGCGATCTGAGGACGACAACAGGCACCCAGACGACGCGGGAGCCCCGCTGGTCTGTCGGTCTGAAGGTCAGGGAGCGAGTGGAGGGATCACTTTGAGCCGGAGACCGAGGTGCGGGGATGCATTTGGTGCATGTGCTCTTGCATGTTGGCAGGTGGCAGCGGCCATTGCCGAGCGGATAACGAGACGAAGAACACGACGAGTCCGCTTGGCATTCACTCGTTGTTGGCGTTCACTCGTTCTTGGCAGTCCTTTGCCATTCCATTGCCTCGCAGGCCGCCTACAGCCACAAGGGACGATCGGCATTCGCTTCATGCCTGTCACGAGCAATGCGACCTGCGTCGAGATTGGTCTGGCACGGCACGTTTTGGTCCGGCGTGCTCCATTTTTGTCCGGTGGGTTAAATTTTTGTCCAGAGTGGCTCAATTTGGTCCGGGATGCTGGTTGCTCGTCAGCTGGTGACGCTGCCAACAGGTGGCACTTGGAGCCGGGCGAACAGTCGAAGCGCCAGGTGCTCGCGCCGCGCCGCCTGGCTTCCGCCGCGCCAGACCTCGAGCACCATCGTGGTGACCATGTGCTCTGCAATCCATCGTCGCAGCCGCTCAGCCAGGATGGCGCCAGCTTCCACCCTGGCGTTTAGTCCGAGGGCAAGTTGGGTCCACCGTCCGCGCCGAAAACGGACGGACGAACCATTTTCCAGCAGCGTTGTCCTCAATTTGATCCCACCCCTTCTTTGCGCCTTTGGTTCTGTTGTGGCCTGATTCCGGTTTCCCGCTTGTATCTATTTCCAGAGGTTCAACTTGCTTACTCAACTTCTCCAATTTCGTCCGTCAAGGAAACAAAGAACCACACGGTATGCCATATGGAAGGCAATCTCCAATCTTTTTGCGAAACGCCGCCGCTTCGAAAAAAAAAAAGCCCCGACATCACCATCATCACCGTCATCTCCGGTGGAAGGACCGACCAGCATGGACCGACGAATGGGAGTCAGGACTCTCGCTTTCTCCGCCTCCCGACGCGCCTCCAAGCTGGCGACCGACCCCAGAAGCCGCGCAGAAGTCGCTGCCCGCCTTCCCGCGCGCCAGGCCGTCGATCCGGCGACCCACAACCGCCTCCAAGCCGTCCAATCGCGGCTCACGTGCGCGGCAAGCGCTGGTTTTGCGGCCGATTTGCTGCTGCCCAAGCGGCGCGGCCCGCTGCCAGGTGCGGCACGAAGGGATGAGGCCCGATCGATCTGTTTATAGCCGGCGCAACGGCCGCGGCGGCGGCTCGCGAGCTCGCGTGGCAGTCACGCATTGCCCTCCGCCCACGCAACTGCCAATGACGACCAAGACGGACCTGACAGAGGACGTGTCGCCCGCCGTGCGCGCCGTGTGCGAGCGCTTCGGCACCGCTGGCGCGCAGCCCGTGCTGGCGGCCATCGACGGTTTCCTGGACGCGTCTCCGCGCTGGTCGCTCATGCTCGCGGCGCTCGTGGGGCTGCCGCGGCTCGTGGAGAAGCTGAGCAAGCGCCGGCCCGCGCCGTTCGATCAGTGCTGCACCGAAGCCATGGACGCGGCGGCCGAGTTCGGACACCTGGACATCGTCCGGTGGCTGCACGAGCACCGGACCGAGGGCTGCACCACCGACGCCATGGACCTGGCGGCCTGCAACGGACACCTGGAGGTGATCAAGTGGCTGCATGCGCACCGGAGCGAGGGCTGCACCGCCAACGCCATGGACTTCGCCGCGCAGAATGGCCACTTGGAAGTCGTCCAGTGGCTACACGAGCACCGCAGCGAGGGTTGCACGCGCGACGCCATGGACAACGCGGCCAGCCGCGGCCACCTGCACGTGCTCGAGTGGCTGCACGCGCACCGCGCGGAGGGCTGCTCGCGCTCGGCGCTCGTCAATGCCGTCAGTGGCGGCCACCGACCGGTCGCGCGCTGGCTGCTCCTGCACCAGCGCAAGCTCTGCGGCGCGCGCGCCGTGCTGTCCTTCTACCTGGCGCGGCGCGACCCGTGTGGGCTCGTCGACTGGCTGTTCGAGCAGTCGTACCTCCAGAGTCTGCTGGCCGACGAGGACGACGAGGACGACGAGGACGAGCGCCGAGACGCGTACGGAGACGCGATGGACGAGCTGGGCAAGCGCGAGCAGGAGAAGGAGGACGAGAGGCTGCGCGCGCTCGTGGTGCAGGCGTTCGCCCCGCGCACCGACGAGCCCCACGCGCACGAGAGTCGCCTGCTATTATAACTAATTAACCCCTTGCGTGCATCACGCCTCGACGTACATGGACGCCCGTCGCCATCGCTCGTCCGCCAGCTCGCGGCTGCGCTCGTCCCGCAGGAACTCGTGCTCGAGCAGCCACCGCGCGAGCCCTGCGTGTCTGCCGGCCGCGGCCGCTCGTGCCGCCTCCGCCGCGCTGCCCTCCCGCCGGAACTGCAGCAGCCAGCGAGCGACGTGGGCGTGTCCGCTGGCGCTCGCGTCCAGCAGCGCGCGGCCGCTGCAGCCCTCCCCGCGGTGCGCGTGCAGCCACTTGACCACGTGCAGGTGTCCCTGGGCCGCCGCCAGGTCCATGGCCAGCTCGGAGCAGCCCTCGCTGCGGTGGCAGTGCAGGAACCGCAGCGTCGAGAGGTCCCCGTTGGCGGCCGCCACGTCCATCGCGTCCGTCGTGCAGCCCTCAGCCCGGTGCTCGTGCAGCCACCGGACCACCTCCAGGTGCCCGAGCTCAGCGGCCACGTCCATGGCTTCGATCGCGCGCTCGTCGCCGGCGGGCACCTCGGCGCTGCGCTCCTGCACCAGCGGCAGCAGCCCGGACCCCGCGGCGTCGACCAGCGTCCACGCGCGCGTCACGTCGTGGAAGGCGCGCACCAGCGCCGTGAGCTCCGCAGGCAGCGCCGCGCACGCAGCACGGACGGCAGGAGAGGTCCACATGACGCCCCAAGGCTGCGGATCGCGGTCTGCCGGAGAAGGCCGGCGGACAGGAGCACCGGAGGAGGAGCGCCACGCCCATTTTCTCCACACATCCTCGCCAGCATCTCCGCATGGCTTCAGGGCATCCCTCCGTCATTCGATATCACTCCTCGTATCATGTATCCATTTGAACCATGTGTATTTCTAACTACCTTCTTGAATGCATATCAAGGCATAAAACATTTTACATGGGAAGGGGTACGAACGGATCGCGTGAAGAGGTGCGCCAGTGATTTGCCACAGGTGATGCGGTGCTGCTCGACTGCTGCGGCTGCAACTCGTCACCTCGTTCGTCGCTGGGGCTGCTGCACGCTCCTCCATGCGTCTGGGACACCGACACGGTGCTCTGCCGCTTGGGCGGGTCGGCCGGTCGTTTCCCCGAGCGCCACGCGCGTCCGGCAATCAGATAACGGCCGCCGCCAATGGGTCGCGTCCAGCGGCCGCTCGGGTCGGAGGCGAATGGAGCGGCAGCGACCGCTGGTCGTGATGCAGACTGGGTCTTCAGACTTCGATCTGCCTTGGAGTCACTGAGCGAGTATGGCAACGCCCCATGGCGCAGACAAGCAGGACCGGAGCCGACCCGCGCTGGAGATCAGCGTGTCGGAGGCGGATGAGGACAGCAACAGCATTGACGGCGAGGAAGAGGGCCGATGGCAGACGCTGGACGACGCCGCCTTCAATGACACCATGGCCCGCATCATGTGCGTCGTCCGTGGACTCACCGCTGCTCAGGGTGTCGGCAGCTAATCCTTAAGCTGTGTGACGCATGTCCTCGGCCAGCTCGAACGCGCGCGTGGGCATCGCGGAGCTGGAGTCGCCGCTGATCCGCCGCAAGAGCGACGGCTTCACGCTGCTGCACGTGTTTGCGGGCGGCGTCGACTGCCACGAGCTGCTGGCCTTCCTCATCCGCGCGGGCATCCACCCCGACACGGCCGTGAGTCGTCTCTCGTTCTCTCTCTCTCCTCCGAACACGTCGCTCGTCCAGTGCTAACTCGCCCCTCCGACAGGACCACTCGGGCTGGACGCCGCTGCTGGAAGCCGTGCACGAGGGCCAGACGGCCAACTGCGCGGCTCTGATCGCCAACGGCGCGACACGCGACCTGGGCATCTCGCCCGAGCTGACGCCGCTGCGCGTGGCCATACGCTCCGGCAACGCCGCCATGGTCTCGTGGCTGCTGTCGCACGCGAGCGCTGGACCCGCCGTCGTCTGGGACGACGACCTGTTCCAGGCGCTGCTGGACAAGACGCCCGGCGCGGCCTGGCAGTTCCTCGACCAGTTCGCGAGCGAGCAGCCCGTGGCGGCCAGCACGGCGAGTCGCCACGCCGGCAAGAGCGACGGCAAGCGGATGGTCGCTGTCATGTACCGCAGCCTGCGCGCGCTGTACGGCGAGCCGCACGTGCCCGTGGACGCCACGGCACTCGGCGTGGCCGTCGCGAGCGGGGCACGCGGCAAGCACGTGCTGCCGCACCGCGTACTGCGCTACCTCATGGCAGCCAAGTGGCACGCGTTTGCGCGCGACACGTTCCGGCGGCATCTCGTGGCCTACTGCAGCTTCGTGGCCGCCTTCTACGTGCCCATGATCTGCGCCAACCGCGACTGGGAGATGCTCAACACGACGTTCGACTACCTGGTGCTGCTCGCGCGCATCGGTGCGTGGTTCTGCGCGCTCTACCTGCTCGTGCGCGTCGAGTGGCCCGAAGTGGTCGCCCAAGGCTGGCGCACGTACCTCAGCTCGCTCTGGAACCTGCTCAACGCCGTGTCGTACAGCGCGGCGCTCGTGGCCGTCCCGATCGAGTTCGCGCCGGATATGAACAACCTGCGCGACTGCCTGCTGGCGCTGCTGACCGTCGCCATGTGGGTCAACATGCTGCAGTTCCTGCAAATGTCGACCACGAGCGGGCTGCTGCTCGCCATGATGACGCGCATGGTGCGCGACGTGCACCAGTTCCTCATGATGTACGCCGTCTTCCTTGTGGGCTTCACAGGCGCCTTCTACATCCTGCTGCGCGGCGAGTTGGGCTTCGAGAGCTTCGTCAACTCGTTCCTCTCAGTCTTCCTAATGCTCTACGGCAACGTCAACTACGACGTGGTGCTCAACCACGGCAGCGGCTCGGCGCGCTACATGGCGCACGCGCTGCTCATCTCGTACCTCGTGGGCGCCGTCACGGTGCTGCTCAACATCCTCATCGCCATGATGGCCACCACGTACGCCGACATCTGGGCCTCGGCCGAGCAGGAGACGCTGCGCGGCCACGCGCTCGCCATCCTGCGCATGGAGAAGGCGCTCACGGCCTACCAGCGCCAGCACATCTTCGACAAGCTGCTCGTGCGCAATCATGACGCGTCCGCGACCACCAGCAGCGCCGCCAAGTCCATCAACGAGGACGAGGAGACCGCGCGAGAGTCCAGCTTCGTCCCGCAGATGAACTTCTTCTCACACCGCGGCAGCGTCGGACAGGTGCTGGCCGCGCGGCTCGAGCAGAAGCGCGAGATGCTCACGGACGTCGTCAACAAGGTGCGCGCGCTGTCTCCGCGCATGGCGCAGGCCCGCGAGGCGCTCGCGTCCGCTGTCAACGCCAGTCCGCGCATGAGCAATGCCAAGAAGGCCTTCGAGGCGGCCGTGAGCTCCAGCCCGACGTGGGCGGCTGTGAAGCCAGCCATGCAGGCCGGCGCGGCCTCCTTCCGCGCGCAGGCCGCCAGCTTCACGCCGCCCGACCTGGACGCGCTCAAGGAGTCCTTGTACGTCAAGTCGGCCTTCGACATCGACGAGGCCGTGCACCAAGCGCAGGCGCTCGCCTCGAGCGGCGTGCAGCTCGCCAAGCTCGAGGACGGCGTGCGGTTCGAGCTGGCAGCGGAAAAGCGGCGGTCGGCCGAGGACAGCGCCGACGAGGAGCGGCGCACCGTGAACGAGCTTAAACAGCAGATCCAGCAGCTCGCGGTCGTGGCCAAGGACCTGCAGTCCCAGCAGCGAAAGCTAATGCAGATCAACCACCTGCAGAGCCACCGAGCCAGCCTGGAGCGGTACTACGCGCCGCCCGGAGGCGCCAGTGCACCCAGCGCCGCCCCTCAGGCCGTGTGAGGGAGCTGGCAGTGTGTGTTTGCGAGCGGTGGTGACGGTAATTGCCTTCAGAGGTTCAATAAAACTCGGAGATGACGACGCCTTGACTCGACCCTGTTGAAGGACGGCCGCGGCGAAAGATCGCCGCTCGAAACGTCGCACCCGTCCATGTGCTTGTCAGCTCTCATTCCACTCGCCACGCTCAACTCGCGGCAATCAGGAGGCATGGCACGAGCTTCTCCGTCCCAACGGAGGCCTCGCTTGCATCCTTGGCTCCTCCTCCGATCGGTTGTGCTCCTGGTGTTGGCTGCGGTGGCTGTGCTTCCAGGTGACGCGAGTCTGCCCACTCTTGCTGGCGATTAATGGCTCGAACTCACGAGGTCCACACGGTCTTGGCATGCAGTACATGCGTGGAAGCAGTGGACTTGGGAGACCACAGAGGCGTCTCCGAGCGCGCGGAGAGGCCACTCGATGGTCGTGTACGATAGCCAACTGATCGTCTTCGGCGGCCGCGCGGCCGACGCAACCAAGACGCACGTCCCCAAGACGTACGAGCTCGAGCAGGTGAACGGCTCGCTCGAGTTCCTGTCGTACGGCACCAAGGTCGCGTACCCGTCCGAGTCGACCTCGGTGCCCGTGGCTATCTATCGCAACGATGTTTGGAGCTATGACATCAGTGCGTCTTGCCTGTCTTCCGACCGGTTCTGCTCTCCATTCGATCGCACTCACACAGGCTCCTGCGCGCAGACTGCACGCGGTTCGCCGGCGGTGGGTGTGAAGATAGCGCATGGACGCAGCTGGACGCCGGCGCGGACTGGGGCGGCTGCACCATGGTGCTGGGTGCCCGCGTGTGCTCGCACCCGGCGGAGCGCTGGTTCCACGGCGCTGCGGCCTTCAACGACTCGACCATGATCATCTTTGGTGGGTTTGGGCCGCTCTGTGGGGACTACTGCAACGACGTGTGGCTATTCGACTTCTCGGACAACATGTGGACCGAGATGATGGAGCTGGGCAACTCGGTCAGCGGTCCGGGCAAGCGCTTCAAGTTCTCGACCGTCGTGGTCCAGCAGATCATGTACGTGTTCGGCGGCTTCCGGCTTTGGCACGGCTTCGCGCACGAGAACTCGGTCGAGAACGACTGGAGCAGCTTCGAGCAGTACCCGCGCGGCGGCTTCCTCAGCGACCTCTGGGCGTACGACAAGAGCAAGAACGCATGGACCAACGTGTCGGAGCAGGCCGAGTGCCCAACCATCACAGCAGACGAGCAGCTGATCGAGGTCGAGTGCGTCGTCGAGTGGCCGAGCGCAAGGGCGGGACACGCAGCTGCGGCGCTCGACGGAGCCATCTTCGTGCACGGAGGCCACCGCACGTTCTTCCCGTATCCGACGACGGCGAGCACCGGCGCCGGGCGGGGCACGCTGTCGCTCATGCGGACTAGCGCCGCGTACACGCCGTACCCGACGCATCCATACTATTTGGATGATCTGTGGCAGTTCAACGTGTCGACTGGCAAATGGACTCGAGTCCTGGCAAGCGGAACCAGCAAGCCCGACGCGAGAATGGACCATTCCATGGTGGCGGCGGCCAACGCCGGCGTGCTCGTGCTCATGGGCGGCTACGTGTCCAACTACTACTTCGACGACACCTGGCAGTTCAACGTGAGTACGTCCCGCGGCTCTGATCTTATGAGTTGATTGGCGCGTTCCTGACGCTCATTTCAATCGCCAGGTGCGAGTCGCTGGGTCAAGCAGAAGACTTTCGTGCACGCAAAGTACCCGGCCGCATGCTCCGACGATCTGCAGGGGCGAAAGCTGGCACACAGCGGAAACTATGGCGAGTTCGTTCTGCCTGCCAGCTTTGAGCTCCCAGCCGCCGACGCGCCGGAGGGCTACTACTTCATCAAGGAGCGCCACTACGGCACGCTCACGGTAGGCGGACTGCTGCAGATCGGAAGACCCAGGCATGTGCTGACCTCTCCGTTCGCGAATAGTTCTCCGTGTACGCGGACCCAGCGCGCGGCACTTCGGACTCGGGTGACTTGATCCCCCAGGCGAGACGGCAGGCGCCGGGGTGGGATGGCTGTCGCGACCGCAGCGACGGACGCACGGACCTCCCGGCCGAGCTCCAGTGGGAGCACCCGTCGCAGCGATCCGGTCACGCTGCCGTGTACGTGGACGCATTCCAGAAGCTGTTGGCGTTCGGTGGCGTGGGCTTTGAAGATGAGCAGCTGCTGCAGTCCGCCGCGACCTTCTCGTCGGCGCCTCTGGGCGACCTGTGGGCCTACGACCTGCGCGACTGTGTCAAGAACTGCTCGCTGCACGGCGGGTGCCTCGCGGGCAACTGCCGCTGCGATGACGGCTACTACGGCGTCGACTGCTCCAACTCGTCGTGCCCTGGCAGCTATTGCTTCTACAACGACGCCGAGCAGACGCAGGTGTGTGAGCACTGCTGCTTCTCCGGGTTCGATCACTCGACGGGCAACGACTCGTTCATGGACAACGTCGAGAAGCTCGCGTGTGCGGAGGACAACCTGCACTACTCGAACGGCGTGTGCGACGGCTTCGGCGCGTGCATCTGCCGCCCGGGCTTTGTCGGCCCGGACTGCTCCATCCGAGACTGCGCACACAACTGCTCGGGGCACGGCTACTGCTCGGAGGAGTTCCCGAACGCGCGCTGCATGTGCGACGACGGCTGGTTCGGCCAGTACTGCGACGCACGTACGCTCCCCGCCCGCCGTCATGTGTCTATTGGATGGGCCATACTAACTGCGCGAGTGCTCTTGCTGCTGCTGCCGAGGGACAGAGATGTGCCTGAACAACTGCTCGTACCCGAACGGCGAGTGTGTCAACGGCAGCTGCTACTGCGCCATGGTCTTTGAGCCGTACAACAACACGCTCGAGTACCTGCCGCTCATGGGGGAGGACTGCTCCTTCCTCCTGCCCTTTGCGCGCGCCGGCCCGCGGCTCTCCGCCGCCTCCGCGCTCGTCCTCGTCGGCGTTGCCGCTGTCATCCTCGGTCTCACATTGTAGCCATCGGTGAGCTTCAACATTTGCGCGATTCACCGGACAAAACGTATTTAGCGAGTCGTACCTAACGATCTGGTTGAAGAAGAGGGTTACCGTTGAGCGTAACCCTTCTTCCTGAGTTTGCCCATCAATTGATAGCTTGAAGTCAGGCAAGATGGCGGGAGGCCTGATGCGGGCGTTGACGCTCCTGGCGCTCGCCCCCGGCGCGCTCGCGGGGTATGAGGACCCGCCGACGTACGCGGATGGCGTGTGCGACCGCTCGGCGCTGGCGGGGCTGCCGTTCTGCGACTCGGCGCGGTCGATCGACGCGCGCGTGACCGACTTGTTGGGCCGCATCCCGCTTCGCGACGCCGTGGGCCTGCTGGCTGACAACTCGTCCGGGGTCGCGAGCTTGGGCCTGCCGCGGTACCCGTGGTGGAACGAGGGGCTGCACGGCGTCGCGTACTCGCCCGGCGTGCAGTTCCGCGCGCCGACGAGCGTGGCCACGAGCTTCCCGCAGGTGCTCAGCACCGCCGCGTCGTTCAACCGGTCGCTGTTCCACCGCGTGGGTGACGCCGTCGCGACCGAGGCGCGCGCGTTCTACAACGCCAAGCACGCGGGGCTGACGTTCTGGACGCCCAGCGTGAACATCTTTCGCGACCCGCGGTGGGGCCGCGGACAGGAGACGCCGGGCGAAGACCCGTTCTTGACGAGCGAGTACGCGGTCGCGTTTGTGCGCGGGTTACAGGGCGAGGCGATGGAGGGAGACGCCGCTCTCTCAGGCGACCCACATTTTCTCAAGGTCTCAGGGTGCTGCAAAGCCTTTTCAGCGTACTCCCAAGAGGTTCCGCGGCATCGACTTGACGCGATTGTGACGCCCCAGGACCAAGCCGACACATACTTGCCGGCATTCGAAGACTGCGTCAGGCGTGGACACGTGAGCTCCATCATGTGTAGCTACAACGAGGTGAACGGGGTCCCATCCTGCGCCGACAAGCCGTTACTGATGGACGTCGTGCGCAAGCGGTGGAAATTCGATGGGTACATCACGTCCGACTGCGGGGCGATCGCGGATGTGATCTATGGACACCACTACACACAGTCGCCCGAGACGACGTGCGCGACGGTGCTGGCTGCGGGGGTGGACTTGAACTGCGGCAAGTTCTTGCGCGAGCACCTCACCAGCGCACTGGAAAAGGGAGTCGTCACCAAGAACATGGTCTACTCGGCGCTTGCCAACCTGTTCCGCGTCCAAATGCGGCTTGGTATGTTCGAACATGGCGGCCAGCCTTTCAGAAACATCACGCCGGACAGGATCGACTCGCCGGAGCACAAGGCGCTCGCGCTCGAGGCCGCCGAGCAAGGCGTTGTGCTGCTGAAGAACGAGAACGATGCGCTCCCGCTCAACGCAAGCGCGTTCGACAAAGGCAAGAACCAGTCGCTCGCACTGATTGGACCGCACTTCAACGCGAGCGGAGTGTTTCTCGGGAACTACTTTGGAATCCCTTCGCACATTGTGACACCCCTCGACGCTATCTCCAAGGTCGCTGGCAATGTGACGCACGCACTGGGATGCCATGTCGCGGGCGGTGCGGTTCCTGACTTTGACGAAGCAGTCGAGGTCGCTTCCGTTGCCCATCGCATTGTTGCATTTGTCGGACTGGACCTTGGACAGGAGCACGAGGAGATGGATCGTACGCATCTGAAGCTCCCGGGGTTCCAGAACGCGCTACTCAACCGGCTCATCAGTGTGGCGATCAACCCCATCGTGATTGTGGTCATCTCTGGCGGCGCCGTCGATTTGTCTCCGTACAAGGACCACCCGAAGGTCGGAGCAATCGTCCTGGGTGGGTACCTCGGTCAATCTGGAGGACAAGCGATCGCGAACGTGCTCTTCGGTGTCTACAATCCATCCGGGCGACTCCCGCAGACGTTTTACGCCGAGGACTTTGCGCAGACCGTGTCGATCTACGACATGAACATGCGGCCGACTGCCGCGACGGGAAACCCAGGACGCACGTATCGGTTTTACACTGGGTCGCCCGTCTTCGCGTTTGGGTTGGGGCTGTCATACACCAAGTTTGTGGAGAAGTGGAGCACGACACCTCCGAGTGTGCTTCGCGCGACTCCGTTGTCGTGGCACCTGCTGAACGGGGAATCCTCGTGCGCTGTGGAGTTTAGCGTGACAGTCTTGAACGATGGGGGCCGCGAAGGCAGGCACTCGGTGCTGTGTTTCGCCGAACCGCCTCATGCTGCTGCTGCTGGACAACCAATCAAGTCGCTGGTCGCGTTCGAGCTTACGCCAGTGCTGAGCGTCAAACAGCAAGCAGTGCTGCGCTTTTGTCTTCATCCGAAGGCGTTCGCTCTTGCTGATACATTAGGTGAGTGGAAGATCGCGGAGGGGACATGGGTGCTCCACATCGGAGACCTGCGCCACGAGATTGACATCAAGCCGGATCGTGAAGAAAGTGGTGATGCTATCGAAAAGGATGCTGCGCTCGTCGAGTGAAGCTGCAAAGAGTTGAAGACTGGAGGCTTGGAAGAAGAAACAGGCAGAAATGTGAAGCATCGATGCAATTGGTACGGACGTTTGCTTTTGATGACCATGCACTCGGCACGATGATGTTGTTCATGCAGGATCCAAGCCATTGCCATGAGGTCCAGACGCAAGCCGAGTCATTTCAAGAGGTCCAGATTTGGATGCGGGCATCGTGTGGTTGGTTTCGCACAGGGAGGCGCGGATCGCTCGATGAATCGCCGGGGCTCGGACGAAAAGTCGCAGCCCGAGGCACGGACGCCCCGCCTCCTCGACGCACCCGCTGATCTGTTCAAGCGCCGGTCGTTTCGACGTCTGCAGGCCAGCACGCGCGCTCGAGGGAGAACTGCTTCGCTCCGCGGTCTCAGGCAGGAGCGCCGGCTATCTCCGACAGCTGCGTCTTGGTGCGACCATGCCTGGGTACGGCGGCTACGCGCCGCCAAAGCAGTCGCTGCTCGTGGACGAGGATGAGGACGAGGATCTGTACGAGGGCTTCAACTTCAGCATCGACCTCGCCCCGCCACAGACGGCCTCGAACCCGTCGTCCTACGGCGCTGGTCCCTCACGAGGAGGATACAATGGCCAGCCCCCTGGCACTGCCTTTCGGTGAGTCATGCGCTGCTTCAGCTCGTAATGAAGTGCGTCTAACAAGCTCTCGGATTGCTGCCAGAGCTCCACCGTCACAGATGGGACGCCAGGGCCTCGCTTCGAGACTCGGGACCGGGCAGCAGCAGTATGCGGGCGACGCTCGGCCCATGACATCCGTCTCAGGAGCTGGTTTCTCGGTACGAGCAGGTGAATTGCTGTCATGCATCCGAACTGCACGCTAACATGTGCTCTGGGCAGTCAAATCCGCGGACGGCCGGTGGTCAGCGCGTGTTCGACCCGATGGGCGAGGCGAAGCGTGCAGCGGCTGCAGCGCCTCCGTTGGTTGAGAAGTCGGACAACTCGCCAAAAGAAGTCGCCAAGGAGCTTGAGAGGTCGGTCAACTCGCTGTTGGAGCAGTCGGCGACTCGTGCGGCGAGTGGGCAAGCCGAGGAGGCTCTTCATCTCGCCAAAGAGGCTGGCCGGAAGGAGCGGGCGTTCTCCAAGCACTGCGAAACCCACGCGCTCGCGGATCTGGTCAACATCGACCTGACGTATGCGGTGCTCTTCAACTTGGCGCACGTCTACCATCTCAACGGACTGTGGAAGGAAGCGTTACAGGCGTACACGCCGCTGGTCAAGAACAAGCAGTACACGCAGGGCGGCCGGCTGCGCGTCAACATGGGCAACATCTACTTCGAGCAGCAGCAGTTCCCCGCGGCGATCCGAATGTACCGCATGGCACTCGACCAGATCCCCAGCACGAGCAAGGAGATTCGGCACAAGATCAAGCGGAACATCGGCGCTGCACAGCTTCGCCTTGGCCACTACCAGGACGCGGCGGCCACTTTCGAGGACATCATGGAGGGCAGTCCGGACTTCCAGGCTGGATTCAACCTCGTCGTGTGCTACTACGCGATCGGCGAGCACGACAAAATGCGCCGCGGGTTCACCAACCTCATCACGATTCCCATGGAGGGTTTGTCGGAGGAAGAGATGGAGCAGGAGGAAGCTGCCGCGCGTGAAGGGCTTGCAACCGGTCTGCTGGTCGGGTACGACGGTAAGTCCTCAGCCGAGCGCCTCGCTAGTTACAACGGCGACGGAGATGGCGAAACTTCGACAGGGGACAGCAATTCCCTGTCCATCAAGGGGGACGGACTCAAGGCGGAGATTCGCGCGCGTCGGAGGAAAGCGACGGAGTACATGCTCGTAGCTGCGAAGCTCTGCGCGCCGGCGCTCGACAAGAAGGACTGGCTTGCAGGCTTTACTTGGGTCATCGACGCGCTCAAGCAAGAAGGCCACGAGCACCTCGCGAGCGAGATGGAGATCTGCAAGGCGCACTGGTTTCTGCGGCAAAAGCAGTTCGACGAGGCGATCGAAGTGCTCAAGGCGTTCGAGAAGAAGGACCCGGTGCACCGCGCCATGGCGGCCACCAACCTGAGCTATCTGTACTTTGTCGAGGGGGACGTGACCCAAGCGGACAAGTACGCGACGCTCGCGGTTCGCCACCAGCGATACAACGCCAAAGCGCTCGTCAACAAAGGCAACTGTCTGTACGCGCGTGACGACTGCGAGCGCGCCAAGGAACTGTTTCTGGAGGCTATCGGGGTTGAAGCCGACTGCATTGAAGCGATCTACAACCTCGGACTCGTCAACATCAAGATGGGCGTGCTGGGCGAGGCGCTCCAAGCATTCGAGAAGCTGCACAGCATCGTGCCGAGCAACGCTGAAGTGCTGTACCAAATCGCAGGGCTGCACGACATGATGGGCAACTACCGGCAGGCCGCCAAGTGGTTCAGCATCCTGCTCTCGTGCTTCAGCGACGGCAACAAGAGCGGAGGTGGGGCCAAGAGCGTGGCCGACCCGGGAGTGCTCGCTCGCATGGGCCAACTCTTCTCCAAAGACGACGACGAAACCCAGGCGTTCCACTACCACCTCGAGTCGTACCGCTACCTGCCGGTCAACCTCGACGTGATCTCGTGGCTCGGTGTGTGGTATGTCAAGAGCGAGCTGTACGAGAAGGCCATTCAGTTCTTCGAGCGCGCGAGCCAGATCCAGCCCAACGAGGTCAAGTGGCGGCTCATGGTCACGAGTTGTTACCGGCGTATGGGTGCCTACCAGCGGGCGATGGCGCTGTACGAGCAGATCCACCAGGACTACCCGGAGAACCTCGAGTGTCTGCGCTACCTCGTCGCCATCTGCAAAGACCTGGGTCAGCGATGCGACGGCTTCCAGGCGAAACTGGCCAAGCTCGAGCGCGAGAGCGCCGCCCAGCAGCAAGCGAGCAAGATGCAGCAGCAGCAGCAGCAGATGTCGAACGGCGGTGGTAGCTCGAGCCAGCGAAGCCTGGCGTCGGATGATGGCGATGAAGCGAACGATCTCCGATACCAGCAACAGCTCTACGCGCGACAGCAGCAGCAACAGCAACAGCAACAACAGCAGCAGCAGCAAATGTACGACGCGCGGGCTTCCAGTAGCCAGTACGCTCGAAACGAGCCGCCGAGAGCCTCGATGGGCAACAACAGCAGCCGAGAAGAAGCTGGCGGGTCCCGACCAGGCTCACAGCAGCGGCAGAACCCGGATGACGACGCGGACAGTGCCGCGTTCGTGGCGCCTCGGCCGATGACGTCCATGGGGCGGCCGGCGACGCAGGCAAACGCCCAGAAGGCTGCCGCACGGCAGACCAAGAACGAAGGTGGGTCTCGCACGGACTGAGGAGGTGTGTAGGCCCGATGATCTGACCGCAAGATGTGTGTCTTTGTGTCTTTGTGTCTTTGTATGTCACGCGCAGACGCGGACGATTGGGGCGACGCGGACGTCGGGAACCTGTTGGGCGACTAGCGCCTGCGACTTGCATGCTCGTGGTGCTGGGAGAACATAGGAGACGGTCAAGACTCGAGTCAAAGGATCCGCTCCGCTCCCCCGAGCTTCGTTACCATGTTCGTTGACTTGCATGCAGAGCAGCAGCGCTAGGCGGTAGCGCGCACGGCGGCGATCATTGCGAGCATCAGCGCGAACGGCAGCCAAGACTTGACGACGGCGCGCGCGTCCACGTAGGTGCCGCAGAAGAAGACCCAGAAGCAGAGCATGACCATGTTCCAGCGTTTGATGCCGCGGTACTGGAAGTGCTCGAGGCACACGGCCACGTGCGAGTGGCAGTTGTCGCAGCTGCACCGCCATCGCCGCCGCGTCAGCATCCAGCAGCAAGGCGTCCATCCATCCATAGGCGTCTGTCCATCCATGCAGAGCGTACCACAGGTTGTGCATGCGCGTCTCGTAGATGGCGCAGCCCTTGGCGACCGCTTCGTCCCACTGCGCGAACCGCTCGCGCGGCACGCGGCACTGCAGGTAGCGCGTGGGCTTGCCGAACGCCAAGTCGCCGCGTCCGATCGTGTACGGGCCGGCGAAGTCGAACATGACGCTGCGAGCCATCGCGAGTCCGTCAGCCGCCGCCTCACTTCTATTGACGACGATCCGGAGCGCACCCGGACGAGTCAGCGATGCCCAGGTGGCCGATGAAGGGCAGGATCCACGTGAGCACCGGGATGGGCGACCACACGAGGCAGCACGGGAACTTGCCCACCGCCGCGTCCACGCTCTGGTCCCGCCCGTCAGCCGGCATCACCGGCAGCTCACTCAGCAGCTCGCGGTCCACGCCCAGCGCCAGCTCGTCGTCAGAGAGACTCGCCCGCATGGGGTCCACCGGCGAGCTCACCATCTAATCTTGAACGATCAATCGCTGATCAGCCACGCGAAATGTCTGTTTTCTTCGTCCCAAAAAATGTGGTGCCGATGAGGTCGGGTCAACAATGACGTCAACTTCGACCGTTCACTTTATTTCAAGTCAAAATGGGTGACACAATCCGTATGTTTTTGTGACGGATAAGCGTCACAAAGTTTGCCCTATTTTTCCATCGGAATAACGACTAAAAATGACTTGTTTTCAGTATACTGGTCCAGTTGACGTCATCGAAACCGGAAATAATGTCGAAATCCGTAAAGAAACCTACGGGTTAGCTACGGGAACTGTCGATCTTTTTGATTGGATGAAAGTGTGAGATATAACAAAATAACAGAGTCAGTATGCTGTGCGAGTGAACGTTGGAGTCTAACTGATTGAACCCGTAAGCATGACGCACGCAGATGCAGCATTGGGAATGCTCCAGTCTGCGCGCCGCCGCCTCGGACTCGTTGCCTCGCCCTCGCGCCTGCCTGCTCTACGCTCTCCCAGCCTCCGCGTCGCCATGTCGACCGCCTCGAGCTCTGTGGCCGCTCCGCGTGCGGCCGTCTGTGTGGTCGGCAATGAAGTGCTGACGGGGAAGGTAAGGGGTCC
>JAADYH010000503.1:0-19592 GCA_023338125.1 Phytopythium aichiense | reverse complement strand
GGCAGGACGGTGGTGGCGAGATGGCCAGCAATCGCCTCACGGTGGACGTAGTTCAGCGCGCGCAAATGCACAACGACCCGCTGCGCGAGCACGAGCTGAACCTGCGTGGTAAGCGCATCCTTATCCTTCATTCACTGCATGGTCGAGGCTGACACCACGTGCTTTCGACGGCTATCGACAACACGTGCGCAACGGTAGGGTACAAAGCACCAGTCATCGAGAACCTGGACATACTTGCGGTGCGTTGCGGTGGTGGAGAGCATTGGAGGCTCCGAAAGCTGACAGCTCATCGTGCTACTGCATCTCTGCGAGCAGGACAGATTCGTTCGTATCGACTTGTCCTACAACGAGATCAAGAAGCTGGAGAATCTCCCTCGCCTCAGGTGCTTGCGCATGCTGCTGCTGACCAACAACCACGTGTGTCATAGATCGACGAGGGTATAGCCGAGTCGTTGAGCAACTTGGAGGTCTTTGGGCTTGCTGGCAATTGTGTGACACAACTAGCCGAGGTCAAGCGGCTTGTAGGTCTGACCAAGCTCAGCACGCTCACGTTGGCCGGCAACCCGGTCGCCAGGTGTCGCTACAACCGCCAGTACATCATCCACAAGCTGGTGTGCATCGCATCCGATCGGTGACTGAAAGTGCTCTAACGGTCTCGTGACTCACGAGCTGTGTGCTCAACAGGTCCATTGATGGGAATGAGGCCATTACACGACCGGACAGGCTGCCATCCCCACTGCTGGACCGCTTCAACGTCACAATAAGCTAAACAAGAACATTATAAATATATTTGTCCAATTTGGCGCGATTTCACGGTCCATTGGGCGGCAGCAGGTCGGCGGCGCGGATGGCGCGCAGCGGGGCACCCGTGATGGGGTTGACGCCCTCGCGCGCGTTGTGGCGCTGCAGGTTCTCGGCGCGCAGCAGTGCACGCGTCTTGACGCGCTCGTCGGCCGCGCGCAGCCGCTCGCCGTCGCGGCCGTCGTTGTAGCGTAGCGTCACGGGGTTGAACGGCTCGCCGCTCAGGTTGCGCCGCGCCTTGCTGCCCGAGGCGCGCAGCTCCTGCCAGCGCTGCTCCTCGCGCGCGTCCGCCGCGTCCATGGCCTCCCAGCGCGCCAGCTCGCGGTGCGTGCCCTCCTGCCGGCGCCGCGCCTGCTGCAGCTTGGCGCGCGCGTTGCGCTCCTCCCGCAGCGCGCGCGCCTCGCCCGCCGTGTCCGAGTGGAAGCGGTCCGCCTCGCCCAGGTATCCCTGCGCGCGTGCGTCGTAGGCCAACAGCGCGCCCGCTGGCTGCGGGTCGGCGCGCACGAAGCCCTCGCGCCGCTGCCGCAGCCGGTCCTTCTCTAGCAGCTCCTTGTCGCGCTGCGCCTCGCGCTGCACCCGCGACCGCGCGGGGATGTTGTTGAACGCGGGCGCCATGCTGCTGCTACTGCTGGCGGTCGCCATGGAGGACCACGGCGGCGAGCGCTCGGTTGGGAGTCTATTGCGCGAGTGGACGCGATGCGGTGGCATGGCCAGCGCATTGGCCGCCGTTCTATACTTATACTGAAGGAGCACTGACGCCGACCCAGGAATAGCCGCGCGGCTGCTGCTGCTGCTGCTGCTGCGTCAGAAGAAGGTGAAAATGCACGTCTCGGACTGCTCCACGAGCGGCACGACGCTATCCTTCCAGCTCGGCGCCTGGTACGGCTGCTGCTGCGAAGGCGGAGGCTGTTCGCGGGGGCGGCTGCCGCTGACGCCGACGGCTGGGAAGGCGTGCGGTGACACGTCCACACCATTGACGTGCGTGAGGAAGACCTCGTCGCGGCGCATGCCCGCCTCGAAGCACGGTGAGCCCGGCAGCGCCTGCACCACGATCCAACCGTCCTGCTGGCGCAGCGGCTTGAGCCCCAGCGCGCCGCGCACCTTGGTCACGCTCACGGTTTGCTCGCAGTCGAAGCTGAACCAGAGCCGCACGGCCTGCACGAACCCGCGCTCGAGCTCGGCCGTGGCAGCCTCGAACACGCCCTGGTATAGCCCACGCGGGCCGTACTTGGAGATGGCGCTGGGACTGGCGGCCGACGCAGGCAGCGAGCACGTCTGGATGCTCATGACGGTCACAGGTCGCCCCAGCGTGCGGAACTTGTTGATGTACTCCATTGCGCGGCGGGTCGTGACCAGCACATCCTCGTAGTCACCAGTGGCGGCAGTGGACGAGGGGGACACGGGTGGGAATGGTGGCTTGAGCAGGCTCAGCAGCGCCACGCCGGCAGGACTGCGCGGGGGAGACGTCGGGGCGGGCGAAGACGTCGTTGAGGTCGACACGGGCGACGGCGCGCGCATCTTGTCCTTGAGCATCATGGGCACCCACGTGCCGATATGAATGTACGGCTCTTGGTATGCGGCAGTAGGCGCAGTCAACGCCGGGTCGGTCGCGAGCGACGCCCCCGCCATCGCGTTGCCCAGCGGCGAGATGGGCGAAGACACGGGCGACGCGCTCATGAAGCTCGACAGCGTGCTGATGCGGCTGTTCGAGAGAGCGATCCTATCAGTAGAGCACCATCTTCGCACGGATCCATACGTCAACGCAGCGCCGTACCGCGGGTGGACCTGTCCCCTGCGCATGCCGCGGATGGCTTGGTCCGTCTGCATGTTGAGGTCGCTCGTGCGGCGCAGCGGCGAGCTGAAGATGTCGAGCACCCAGCGCGAGCCGGGCGTCACGTGCTCGCGCGCAGGCTCGGCCTCGAGCACCTCGCCCTCCGGTAGCTTGTAGAGCGCGATGTCGTCCGGGTCGCCCACGGCGAACAGCTCCTCCTCGCAGTAGAGCGCACGCGCGAGCGCCATCTTGAGCTCGGCCCAGTGGCTGGGCGGCGCGGCCAGCTCGGCCGCCTCGAACTCGAAGCAGCCGTCATTCTTGCACACGAGCACCTGCAGCATGGCGGTGAAGGTGACAGGGCGTCGATCGAGGCGAAGCGGCTGGTTTGGCGGTCGCAGGGACGCCCGCAATGGTCTGCGGCGCCGCATGGGGGGCTGTTCGCTCGCCCGCGTCGTTTCGCGTTCGCGAGTGGCTACAGTCCCTTGGGAAGAGGCTTGTAAAAACGGGACTGTCCCACACTGTAGCATTCGAATTCGGGACGGTTGCTAACATTGCATTGCACCTTCCGAACGGATGTATCGGCAGTTATGTGTTGTGAATGGTGATCTGTTAGAGGATCCATTGCTGTGATTCGTTGCTGATTCGTCGAGCCAATCATATGCCGGGTTTTGGCTAAATACGCCCAAACAAATCTCTATCTCGTTCATTTCCACTTGGTCAAATCAAAGTCAATGAATTAGAGATTCGAACGGCCCTAAAGGCGGCTTCAGCAGCGTTGAGCCATGCATCCAACGCCTGGAAGCGGCGGCCACAGCAGTCCTCCAGACGCAGGAGCGCGGCGCAGAGGGAGGCGAGAGGCACGAGCGACCGACGCGAGCGAGGGAGAGAAAGAGAGAGCGGGCGGCGCTGAGGTGATGGCGCTGGCGCTGTACCGACGCATCCTGCGCGTCGCACGCCAGTGTGAGTTGCATCCTTCCACCGTTCCGGTGGCTGCTAGTGGCGTCCCTGCCGTGCGAGTCTGCGGCTTCTAACGCGAGTCGCTTGGCGTCTTGACGGGTGCCTGTCGACAGGGGAGGGCGGCGCGGTGGAGCAGCAGTGGATCCGCGCGGAGGCCAGGTGCCCAGCTCTATCCAAGCCGCCGTCGCCATGCTGGTGCTCGCACTAACTCGGCGTCTGGATCTGGACTGCATGTGGTGGCACCAGGCTTCGGTTCGAGGAGAACCGGTCGCTGACAGGCGCGGAGCAGATCCGCGAGGCGGTGGACGCGGGCCACGCGCAGGTGGACGTCGCACTGCACTACCGCATCCCGTATCCGCGACTGCAGTACGTGGACCCGGGCACCGTGGGCGGCGACAGCGACTTTCACCGGCGCTCGTCGCGCGCCAACACGCGGCTCGGCCGCCTGCGCCGCAGCGGCATGCAGAAGCAGTTCCGCCCCAAGTGAGGCGAGTAATACAGTACTGTCGAGGACTCGAGGCGTTCGCACCAGCTCGTATGTGTGAGAGCGAGAGAGAGCGAGAGAGAGAGAGCGCGCGCGCCGAGCGGACGACATGCAAGCGACGATGGCGGGCAAAGCAGCACTGTATTCTACATGGAGCCGACTCACTGACACGGCCACGAGCACACAGCGGCGCTCGTGGTTGCAGCCGCGCCGCGCTATCAATAGCGGGGGCGGGCCGATAGATAGATAGACGCCCCGACTCGGTCGAGGCGAAAGGGAAAACCCAAGGCGAGACACTCGCGCGCACAGCTCACAGCGCGACGAGCAGCACCGTGTAGATGGAGCTGCGCGGCAGACTGAAGAACTGCGGCGCCGAGATGTTGAAGCCCATGCGCTGCATGCGCTCGACGAGGTCCAGCGCCTGCTCGTCCGAGCCGTCCAGGTCGTAGAAGAAGTCGCTCGTGATGGACACGTCTGCGCGCTGCAGCACGCGCTGCCAGAGGCCGAGCAGGATCTGCGCGCACATGGGCACGCTCGAGTGCCGCGGGGGCTTCTGCCGCTTGGCGGCCGCGTGCTGGCGCTGCTGCTGCTCCTCTTCCTCCTCCTCGGGCGACAGCGCGCCGAGCGCCGCGAGTTGCCACGAGGACGTCGACTTGCGCATCAGCGGGCCAGACGCGGCCGCGGGCGACGACAGCGAGCCCAGCGACGACGACCCGCAGCGGCGCAGCGAGCTCATGATGCTGGGGCAGTGAGCGGGGGAGCGGCGGGCGAGGGATGGGGTTGCGGGTGGTGGAGCGGCGGCAAGACCGATCCGCGCGCGACCTGGCGAATTCGGGAATGAAAGCGGCGCATCATCCCGATGCAACCGCAACATGCAGCTCCTCTCGAGCTGCTGGGAGGTCTGTATAGTATACTTTTGAAACTCGATATACAATGTACGGTACGGTTGGTAGCTTCGTTTACGGTACAAAAGCGGTGGCGGGGAGGGGGAGAGAGCGGGCGGAGTGTATAGCAGTCGTATAGCCAGTCGTCTGTGACGGTATACTGGGAGAAATCAAGCAGACGGGACGACAACTGCAGAACACCAAACCGAAAAATAGCCAAAAAAGTATCTAGCGTTACAGTAGTGAACGTCTGGTCAGTCGGTCGCTCGGTTTGGCATTTTCTTCTTCTCGAAACACAAGGCAGCGACTATTCACGGCTGCTTCCATCGCGGCTTGGACGCCTCCATTGAATGCAATCCTTTCACGCTGACTGCCGCAGTGTTCTGCTTGTCCCTGTGGGTTGTTCTCGGCGCTTCGCTTGATGGTGGTGGCGTGAAGCCACTTCTCCCCGTGTTTTCTCTCCCAACTCATCTTGTCGCGAGCTGATTGGCTGAAACTTGGTATAATTCATGATTTTCGGCGTGTGGATGCGGGTTCTGACGTGTGAACAAGTCAATGTCGCAAAGAAAGCTGAGAATCCGCAAATCCCGAGTCGACTTCCCCTCTTACTTATTTTTCCCATAAAACAGCCGCCTCCACAAACACAAACAAATTGCAATTATCCCAAAAACAGCCGACATTTGCCATCTCGACCAGAGACTGTCCTGGTTCTCCTCCACTTTCCTGTGGCTCGCGTCCCATTTGCGCATCCAAAATGGCCGGAATGCGTGTTGCGAGGTGCTTTCAGCGCTCGTGGACATCGCAATCGAGATCATCATCATCATGAAGACATCAGCATTGCGGCCAGCGTCATCGAGCCGCGTCTCGCTCGCTGCCAATGCGTTTGACAATCCATGCATGGCCATCGCTCAGCATGACGCGTGCGTCTTTGTGCCGCTCGGCAAAGCAAGGCAAAGCAATGCGGGGTATCAATAGCGGCCAGCGATACAAATGGACGCTGGACGCATGCACACGCGCATGTGCCAGCCAGCAGCAGTGGATGACCAGCACGTGTCATCGGCGGCGGATCGTCCGCCGCGGGATTGCTGATGAGGCGGCGAAGCGGCACGGCCGCACGTGACGGCCGCTGGTCGACGCTGTCCTATCGTCGTGCCATGAGCTTTCACTGGGTTTCAGGCTCGAGGATGAACGCATAGCACTGGCGGCGTGGAACCGGCCGGAAAGCACAAATTTGTCAAACACGGGGCGTGCGTGAAGGAAGCCCTTGGTATCCAGGTGGAGGAGGTCTCTCTCTCGCTCGCTTGCTCGCTTCATTGCGGCGCGTGACGAACCGGACGCGGCGGACAGCGACGCGAGCTGTCGTCTGTCGCCGGTGGCAGAGCAGCGACGATGGGTCTTTGCTTCAGCTTTGGGTGCGAGAAGATTCGGTCGCGACGCAACACCGACAAGTGGACATGAGCATGAGCAGTGCTGCTGCGAGCGTGCAATGGACCCGTGGGCGGGAGAGATTCTCCATCGTCGCTTGGGATGGAAAACGCCATGCCGCGTCTCCAGTGCTGGCGACGCGAAACGTAGCGAAACGCGCCAGGGACAGGCACGTGGCCTTCATTCATACCTCCTCTTCAACCACAACTCCATTCGCCGCAGCGTTTGGATGCGCACTGGAAGAGGCGCAATGGCGCGTGGGTGCGTCTTCCACTCGCGTGCGTCTTGCTGCAACAACTTGCATGTCTGACGCGTGCTGCAGCCAGTCGCGACGGTCGGTTCGAGCGGTGGACGGTCGCCGCACGCGAGGAACGGCTGCTCGGCACACGAAAGCGCCACCGAAGGCGAACGAACTCGTTGGGGCTCGGCGGAAGGAAGGAAGCCATCCAAGCCTGGGCTTTGTCCAACGCACTGGAGACCCACGGACTGGGACGTGATGCGCGCAGCATGAGTCTCGAGTCTCTCTACTTGCTCCTCCGGCTCCGGATCGCGCAGTAGATGGCGTCGTGGTCCTTCAGCCCAAGCTGGGAGGCACACAAGTGTGTGTTGTGGTTACACGAGGATCATCCGTCAGTCGGACGCGTTCGCTTGGGACCAGATGACGGGTGACCTACCATGGCGGGCGTGCAGTCGTCCGTGAGGCTGCTTCCGTTGTGCACAAAGCGAAAGGACCCTGGTCGCGACTGCTTCTGCGTGGCGTACGCCTTGAACACCTTGCCCAGACTCGTGTCCGTCTTGACGGTGAAGTACGCGTCCTCGCTCACCTGGGCAGTAGCGCCAGCGAGCGGCTGAGCACACACCGCAGCACATCATCGGCACAGCGGTCTACACTACCAGATCCGTGACGCGAAGGGTGATGACGCTCGCTTCGTTGGTCGCCGCCTTCTCTTCCACCTCGACCGCTGCTGCTGCTGCTGCTGCTGCTTCTGCAGGCATCTCGCTCGCCATCGGATCGTTTGCCTCAGCGGTAGTCGTTGGACTGTCTGGATTGCTGGGCTCGCTCCTCTCAACGGTGCAGCTGATAACCCCGTCGTCGTCAACCTGGAGCTGCGCGTTCAGCAATGAACAGACCAGTCCATCATACCGTCGGCATTAGTTGATGAACGGCGTCAAAAGCATGAAGGGAAGGCATGCGCGGCTTTACCATTGACGGTGTGGCGTCGTCCGATATGCGCATGCCGTTTTGGAAAAAGCGCAGGCTCTGGGGATCAGTGTGGTTGCTCTTGGCGTACGTGGCGAACAGCTTCCACATCTTGGTGGTACCCTTGGTCTTGTAAAACACGCGACGGCCGTCCTGAACGCACAAGAGGCACGAGGCAGTGAGGCAACTGCCGTGTCAAGGAGAATAGAGTGCGCATGGGCGTCTTTCAGTCCAGCGAACGATACCTGTGTCGCCTCCTTGATGCATATCATGAACGCCTTCCTTGCCAGTCGCCTCTCCTCCACGCGCTTCTGCCCCCTCTTGTGTGTTGTCCTCGATGCCTCCGCTTGTGTTTCATGCAAGGAGCCCGTCATCAGTGGCATCATTGGCCCCTCCACGCGTCGCTCCATCGCTGGCACGATACTGGATTGGTTCTGTTGCGCAGAGACAGTCGTGTTATGGTTAGACCTCAGCCATCACGGAGGATCAGCCCACAAGCCAACGAAACCCTGTACCGCATCCTGAGTTGGGTGTGTGGAAGAGCGATAAGCTACTCTCCGGACGAGCAAGTGATCAGCGTTGCTCTTCTTCCCCTCAATGCTACTCGATTCGCTTGGCGCTTGGAAGTCCACTGAGAACAGCGCAAAGGCTCAGAACAAAAGCAATCATCGTGAATGCCAGCAGATCACTCACGCCGTCGGTGCTTTCTTGGTCGTTGCTCGTCGCTCACTCCACGAACAGTGGTGGGTTTAGACCTCTTCCGCTTCGTTAGCGCCGCCTTGCAAGCATCGCACAGTGTGATACCGCGGCGGAGCGCACAGAAAATGACCCCCTGGTCCCCAACCTGACGTCCAGCATGACGACGCGCTCAATTGTCAGATCTGTACCAACAAGACATACGACCGCGCGTTCCGTACCGCGGCTGGTAAACTGTTTCCATGCACGCGCTTCCCGTCATGAAAGAACATGAGCGTCTCTGTCGTCCGCCCTGTACGCAGCTTGTACATATCGAAAGCCTTGGCCACTGGCGTGGAAGAAGGGAGTTCCAGACGCATATCGATGCCAAACTACAGCACAGCGACACGGTGAAGCGGAGCGTCAGTCCAGCCGTTGGCATCCTCGAGCACTCCCACGACCCAAGTTGCTACCTCGTCTGTGATCTGCAATGCCGTCACGCCCGTCTTCTTCCGTTGCAGTACCGCGTCAGTGGCCCGACGCGTTTCTTTCGACGCGCAACCCGGACACGTCTCGGGGTGAACGATGGTGCAGCAGAGGACATCGTCGTCAAGCATCAGCAGCTTCCGATGTGTCGGTCGCGATATCAACAGCACAGCAAGTTGGTTGACAGCAACGGACATCATCCCACCAGACACATAGCTTACCTGTCTTGGTGTGGATTCGAGCGAGACACTCTCTCCGTCGAGAGAGAAGCGCAGATTCTCCACCGCTACCTTGTACTTCTCGGCATACGCGAGAGCAAGCACTTGGAGCTTCTCGTCCGTGTTCATAGTATGCAACAGCTCCTGCCCAGACTTGACGGCGCATCAGTAACGTCAGGTGGACTCATACTATGATATGACGAGCACGCAAACTGTCGACTGCGTTTTGCTTACCGAGTCTTTCAGGCGAAATGCGATTTGTAGGGGTGGCTCGGCAGCATCTCGAGGCGTCGAACGCTTGCTGTTCTTCTCCTTGGCAGTGTTCCTTGCAGTTTTTGCTGTCGTTCCCGCCGCCTTCAGCCTAAATATTGGGTCGTCATTCCCCAGCACCTTCTGTCTTGCTGCATCCCCGTCCTCCTCTGATTTTCGATCGGCAGTACGTCCAGCACTGTCGTCCTCAAAATCCTCTTGACCGACAACGCGGCTCCCGTCAGACTCTGCTTCATCTTCGCCAGCAGAAAGTCGACTTGTCTCCGTCTCGATTGAATCGTGCTCAACAGTGTGGCGAGCTTGATCGTCCTCAGCGGCGAGCTGATCAGTGGTTCTCTCAGGCTCCACTGTTGCTTCTCTCGATTCCTCGGCGGCCTTCTTGGCGCTTTCTGCGTTTGCCATCCTTCGCTTCTCTCTCTGGATCGCTTGCACAGCCGCTTCGCTCACTTTCATCATTGCCTTCACCGTCTCTTCGACCGCTCGTCTCAAAGCCGCCGTCGCCTCGATTGCTCTCTCGACCTTCACCGTTTCCTCTTCCACCGCTTGCCTCGCCATTTCAGCTTGCAACCCGTTTGATCGCAACGCTTGTGCTGCTTGCTCGATAGCGACACACTGGTCGTTGTTGCTCTCCACACTAAGCGTTGGCTCGTGAATGGCAACACTTCCAGCGCCACTCACCATCGGAGCTCTGGTCGACGACTCTGACGACGCCGATTCACTAGCGTCAGTTACTGCTGGTACCGCTAGATTCTCAGCATGGCGGACACTAGAGGGCTCAGGTGGGGTGATCACGAGTGGAGGAGTGTGCTCGGTGTCCAATCTAGTGCTTTGGAGGGCAGCGGTGGCGGCCTGGTCGGAGAGCGGCTGTTGCAGCATTGGCCATTGGTCACTCCAGTCAATGCGACCAATCTCACTAGCGATAGCTTACCGAATGATCGCTCCAAAAGCTTTGCAGTCCACAACGATCGGCAAAGCCCAACAGCCCGCCCTGTTCGGGCGTCTCGAAGAAACTCACGACACCGCCGCTGCCTAAAAGGAAGACACAGATCAGATCAGCCAATGCATCTGTCTTCATAGCAACCAAGAAGCGCGACATACCCACTTGGCCACCAAGCCATTGATGCGTCTCGAGCTCACCGAGTGCTTGTCCTGTTCGACTCGCGTCTTCCTTCCGCATGGAGGCTTTGCACGTGAGGCAGACGGCGTCTCCGATTCGTGGAGCACTCAAAATGATGTCATCGTCTTTCGCGGGGATCTGCAAAGCAGCAGTCGCCGTGATGTCAGCATCCAAGATCCGATGCATGAAGTACAGTCACATAATGCACCGGTCGTACCGCTGCTAGCGCTTCGTAGTCGTGCGTTCTGCTGCCCCTGAAGAAGAACAAGACGTCCTCCCACCGGCGTCCCTTGCACGCCATGTACACGTTGACCACAGTCTGCAGGGAAGTCGATGGCTCCACTCGGAAGACTGACTCCGATCCAGTCTGGACCACAAAAGATGATAGCCATTCCGTTGACGTCAGCTCCCGACCAAAGCATTACTTGGTGACCTGTCCTTACCTCGTTGATGATCCGAACGTGCAAATGTTCTCGCCGTGGTGGCGACGAATGGAATCGGAGCATCATGGCCTCCAGATCCCTTGACATACAGGCCACACACGGCTTGTTGCGGCGCACTTCGCACTCGATTGTGCCCTGGTCTCGGAGTCCAACCTGCATTCCAAAGTCGAAAGGAGTCATGTCAGTGTGCTACACGCTCGGCTGACAATGAGGCGGGTGAGCAGCCGCGTGCCGTGGACGCAGTGGTGGCGCCTCACCATCCTCGGGGTCTGGTCATTCATCAGTAGAATTCCCTTGTAGCTCAGCTGCACGCCCTCCGGACTGACGCTATTCCGCCACGCGTACTCCCTAGACACCTCCTCGAACTTGGAGTCGCTCATCATGTCGAACAGCCCTTCCTCCCCGGTCTGCAGCCACAGACGAGCAGCATCCGTCGTGAGCAAATAGTACCGGTTTCGATCCCACGCATCGGTCTCGGATGTATGGTGGAAGCACCTGATCAACAACCCGGAGAGTAATCGGCTCGGCCTCCGTCTCGGCGGGCCTTTGGTCGGAGGCCGCCTCGTCATAGACGCCGTCAGCGAAAGCCATCGACAAGGACCTCGCGCACACCGAGCACGGTCGACCGCCTGCCTGCAGCTGGCAATCCACTGGGGCGCCGACTTCGAGCTCCCACTCGATCACACTGCCGCTCTGGAGTCCGAGCTGGCCGTAATACAGCACGAGAGGGACTAGACAATCAGGAACCAAGTCCTCCGGTCGACTCTCTCAACGCTGAGCAGCACTTACCGTGGCCGGCGTGTCCTCCCCGGATAGCGGCAATCCGTCGAGCATGAAGCGCAGGCTGTGCCGCGGGATGCTGCTGCGTATCGCCAGCTTGCCGAAGACCGCCTCGAGCCTGACCGCTCTCCTCGCGCTGATGACTGTCTGCTCGCCCAACTGGCACCGCATGCTCGGCGTTAAGCGGGCTCGGCGCCTCCGTCATGGCCACGGCGACGTACCGTGACGTTCACAAAGCCGACCGCGATCACCTCCGGTGACGCTTTGCCTGCGGTAAGGCCGGCACGCCGCGTCTTCTCCTTGTCGTCCAACTCCTGCTGCAGCTCGGCCGCCACCTTGTCCTCCTCCTCCTCCTCCTCCTCCTCGCTGTAGTCCTCCTTCCCCTCGGCGGCCTCCACGTGCCTCCTCTTCGACGCTGACGGCTCCTCTCTCGCCCACTCGCAGTCGATCACGTCCTGGCTACGCAGTCCGAGCTGGAGACAGCACCACGACATGCAACGACGCCATCAACTCATGCCGTTGGTCCTGCTTCTCCCCTTCCTTTCCTCCTCCTGCTGCTCACCACGGCCGGCGTCTGGTCGCCGCGCACCTCCTCTCCGCGGAAGGAGAAGCGCAGTGCCTCTGCTTCAACGCCCGAGCGCTGCGCCATGGCGCGCATGAGGTGCTTCATGGCCGTCCGCGCCTTGAGCCGGAAGGTCGTCACGTCCGCTCCGTCCTGCGCCAGCACCCGTGAGTCACCCGCGCCTTCACAGGCACCAAAAGAAGAACAGGAGAGACGCACAGGCCGCAAGTCTCGCACGCGCACGGTCAGCTTCTGTCCGCCACCGGCCGGCCGCCTGCGCGCGGCGCCTTCCTCGGCCCACGTGCCCGCCATCTTGCTCAATTGTGCTGTTTGTTGCTCCTCTGGTGTGTCAATACGCGCGCTGATTCGCTGAAAATGGACCCAAATCAACATTCTGCGTCGTCTCATTGGTGGAAACGCAGCGACACGAAACTAACGGTAGCGACCAGTTGATCGATCAGTACATTGCTGCTTCAACCCTCAAGAATGCTTCCGATCAACGAATATTATGCTGTTTGTGAGTCCTTGGTCAACAATTTATTACATACATATTCCGCAAAAGTATTAGCTATTTTATAAAAAAACAAAACCAAAAACATTCATATGTCGCTTCAACATCGAATCAAATCGATCACTCGGCCTCCTCTCCTTCCTCCAGCTCTTCTCCTTCCTCCAGTTCCTCCTCGTCGTCATTACCGCTGCTGCGCTGCTTTTCCAGCATCTTCAGCCGCGCCTGGCGGATGATCTCCTCGGCTCGAGCCGCCTCCTCTTCCGCCGACGGCGCGGCTCGCGATGACAGCGGCGGAGCGAACGCGTCGATCTCCATTGGAACAGGCTCGTTCCCGGCGCTTCCGTTCGCTTCCTTGCCGTTGCTGACGCCGCTGGAGGCTGCCACCGGCGCGACAGCAACCACAGCAGTCGTTTCGCCTGGGATCTGGTCCCACGGCGCCTGGACCACGTCGTGGCTGTCGAGGCGAGAGCGAGAGCGGCTGCGGCTCGCGCTGCGGGACAGACGCCGCCGCACCGACCGCGAGAGAGAACGCGAGTGCGAGCGAGACTTGGAGCGAGAGCGGCGAGACGGAGACGACAGGCTGCTGCTGCCTCGTCGCCGACGGCGCTTCCGCCGCCCGCGGCTCTCCTTGTCCGGCGTCTTGCTGCTGCCGTTCGCGCCGCTCTCGGGATGGCTCTCGCTGTCTCGACGCAGCTTCTTGGCTGCCTTCTCTTTTGAGACGGCCACCAGCATGTCGTACACCTCACGCACCACGTCCGGGAACTCCATGTCGTCGGCCTTGTCTTCCTGGTCGCGCTGCTGCACCACACGCTCCAGCATCACCTCGATCTCCGACGCGGTCACACCCGGAGACGCGTCGACCTTCGCCTTGTCGCCGCTGCCACGGCGCTCCTCCTTCTCCAGCGCCGCACCATCCTCCTCTTCCCCGCTCGGCACTTCTTCGCCTTCCTCTAAAGTCTTCCCGTCCA
The DNA here is from genome assembly GCA_023338125.1 of Phytopythium aichiense. Classification (NCBI taxonomy): domain Eukaryota; phylum Oomycota; class Peronosporomycetes; order Pythiales; family Pythiaceae; genus Phytopythium; species Phytopythium aichiense. The sequence goes on along the minus strand of JAADYH010000503.1, from coordinate 6,039 downwards.
GCACGGCGCGGATGCCGCCCTCCAGCGCCAGGGTGAACGCGGCAAAGGTGGTCGACTCGGTTGTGGCAACCATCGGAGGGTCTGCTCGACCGAGGAACCTTGCCATTGCCGTCTCGGCAGGCTCCAGCCGACGCCGGAGCCCACGCACAGCCTTCTCGACCACTCGGCGGCGCGTCTTCTCCTTCAGCACCACCGGGTCTTCCTCCGGAGCGGCCTCACCGTCCGTAAAGCCGGCTAATGTCGATGGGATGCGATCCGCGACCTGCTCCCATATGGTCCCGGCGGTGATCTCGCGCTTCTCCACCATGGCGTCGCACCGCTCGCGCAGCTTCTGGTACAGATCGGCCTCCATCTGCTTGCGCGCCTCCCGCTCCCGCTTTCGCTTCGCGTGCTCCTCCTCGCGCAGATCGTGCAGCAGCTCCTCCGTCCAGTCGTACACCTCGTACTTGTCGACCGTCGCGAGCGCGACTTCCTTGTTAGCTGCTGTCTCGAGTTTGACCGCATCGTCGTCGTGTAGCAGTGCGAGCACCTGCTCCTTCTCCTTGCTGTCGAGTCGCTTGCCACCGCTCGGGAACTCCAGACGCTTCTGCTCGACCTGCAGCCGCAGCTGGGTCACGAACGCCGCCTTGAGGTCCTCGTGCAGCTTGGCATACCGCTGCTTCTGCGTACGCGACAGGTCCAGCATGAAACCCTCAAAGAGCTGCTGCTTCTCCTTGACGTCCTCGATCGCCGACCACCGCGGGTCCTTGCGCAGCGGGTAGAAGGCACTGCCGTCAAGCACCTGCTCCCAGTCAGCCGGCCTGGAGGATCCACTCGACGCCTTCCTCCGACTGCTGCCGCCACTGTTGCTGCTGGACGCCGCGACGGAAGGCGGCAGGAGACTGGTCTCGTACACCGCCAGCAGGTCGCAGAAGTCCTCGCGGGCCTTCTTGACCAGGCGGCGCTTCTCAATGCTCTGCTGCTTGATGGCCTGCGTGCAGTACTCGGCGAACGTCTGCTTCTTGTCGCCGACCGTGGCGAGCGCGAACTTCCAGCGCGGATCAGCGTCCCAGCCCTCGCGCACGATCGTCCGCTGCGCGTCCTGCCACTTGAGCTGCGGCGCGATCTCCTTGTCCGTGAGGAACTGCTTAAAGGCCGCGACCCGCTCCTCGCGCGGCATGTCGCGGAACATGGCCTTGTGCTCCTCGTCCTCTTTCTTCCGCTTGGCCGCGGCCTTCTCGGCCGCCTCCTTCTGCTTCTGCTTCTGCTCCTGCTCGCGCACCGAGCGCTCGGCGTCCGCCGCCTCCACCTCGGCGCTCGTCTCGCTCGCCATGCGCGCCACCTGCTCGCGCGCCTTGAGCATGCGCAGCTCCTCCGGCTGCTCCCACACAGTCGCACGCGTCACCGTGTTGTAGTAGTACGGCTCGCCGCTCGCGTCGTCCTTGTACTCGACCCAGACGGACGCCGGCGCGCTTGCAGCCTGGGCCGACCCGTTAGCGGACGACGCGCCAGCCGGCAACTCGTACGAGCTGACTCCCGTAGCGGCGTTGTAGTAGTACTTGACACCCTGCGGCGTCACGTGCTCGCTCCAGCCCGCCGGTAGTGTCGCGGTGCCCGAAGCGATCACTGGAGCAGCAACAACTGGCGCTGGGAACGCGCCGACCATTCCGCGCGGCGGCATCATGGGCATCCCGGGACGCATCATGGGCGGTCCGCGGACTGTCAGCGCGGCCACGGGCGGCTGGAACGGCGGGCGGAAGGCCCCGGCGACGAACGGAGGCACCAGTCCGCGCGGAGGACCCGCGAAGCCGACGGCAGCAGGCCCAGGAGGCGGGACGCCGACGAATGGCGGGCGGAAAGGCGGACCGCGCGGGATCGGGAAGCCGCTGGCGACCGGCGGGCGGAACGGAGGCGCTCCACCGCCGCGCACAGGGGCGGAGGAGCCGCTGCTGGGCCCGTAGTGGCTCATGCCGTGCGTCTACCGGAGCGGGAGCTGGAGCGGAGGCGCTGGCTGTCGGCTCGAGGGACTCGCGCGCGCCACTGTGGAGCAGCACAGGCAGAAACAACACACAGATCGATTGGCTCGTGCTCGGCGGTGCTCGTTTCCTTCTGCCGCTGCTCTGTCGGTCGCCGCGAGGCGCAAGACAGCGTACGGACTTGTGCGGTGCTTGGGCTCGGCGCTTGGATTCGGCGCTCGATCTCGGCCGCTACCCCTCTGATTGCGACGCGCGGGACACCTCCGGGACGACGGAGACGCGCGCGAGACGGTGGGCAGTAGCGCAGGGGCTCGCGGGCAGCGCCGGCACGTGCAGCGGGCCGAGAGGAGCGAGCGGCGGCGCGAGGGCGACGAGCTGGAAGCGCTCGAGTTTCTATAATGAGCCGCAAGTGCCGACCAAAAGAGAGCCAACGATCCGAAAAACCCCAAAACCTCGGCTGCATTTCGGAGCGTTTGCGTGGAATTCCAACGAGTGGTGTGCCACGGGCATACATTTGTCAAGATGTTGGGGTTTGCTCATAGTGTAAATGAATTCAAAGTGCCGTAATTATAACACGAGCCACACAGCCTGGATCGCACTCTTCACTCGACACCAAGCAGCCAACATGAGCGCCAATGGTCCTCCTCCTCCTCCTCCGTTCCCTCCACTGCCGCCTGGAGGCGCTGGGCCGCCGCCACTGCCACTGCATCTGCAGGCCATGATGCGGCAGATGCAGAAGCGGCAGCCCAAGTTCCAGCAGGGCCAGGACCAGCAGCAGCAGCAGCAGCAGCAGCAGCATCAGCAGCAGGAGGGAGGGAACAGGGGCGGAGGCGCTGGGTTCCATGGAGGACGAGGGCGAGGTGGGGGGCGGAGGGGGGGGAGGGGCGGCGGGAGGCGGGGTGGAGACGGACAGCGCGGCGGCTATGGCCCGCGGCCGCACCAGCAGCCGCACTTCAAGCGCAAGAGGTGGGCGGAGAGGGCAAGGCTTGAGACTGGAGACCGGAGACTGACCATGGATGAATGCGTCTGTCGGCCGACTAGGGGAGCGAGCGACGACGGGAAGGACCCAGCGCGCTTCTTCCTGCCGTCGTGTCTGCAGGACCCGTGGCGACACCTCGAGGGACGCGGCAGCAGCGGCAGTGCGCCGCCTGTGGCGCCTCCGAAGCAGAGCGGCCGACAAAAGGAGGGGCGGCAGGCGGAGCAGCGGCCCGGGCGAGCGCTCTTCCAGCCGTCCTTCCTGCAGGACCCGTGGGCGTCGCCCTTCTTCCTCCGCGCGTTCTCCGCGGCGACCTCTGGGGCGTAGTCGCCCCCTGCGGACCCCCGAGAACCAATACACCAAGGTGCGAAGTCATGCGCGCGTCTCTCACTCGTCTCGCCCTGCCATTTGCTCCGTGGGGGCGGCTCGCGTGCCTCCTACCGCGTCGCTACAGCTTGACGGAGACCGGCGCCGGCTGCGCCTCCTGCCGCCGCGAGAAGGCCACGAACTCGGCTCGCCGGTAGCGCAGGTGCATGTCCCGGATCGTGTGCGCCGCGCCAACGCTCGCCATGGCCGCGACCAGCAGCCAGCTCGCCAGGAACTGCGCCAGCCGAGGGTACAGCCGGTAGTGCTCGTCCTGGAGCGCGGCCGGCGGACACGGGAGGATGGTGGTCAGGCGGCAGCTCGTCGTGTCCACGGGGCTGCACACACACGAGCAAGACGCGCGTGAGTCTATGAGGAGGGCAGAAGCGGTCCCGAGAGGCTGAAGCCACGACCAGTGAGCCGGGAAGGCGCAGCAAAGGCTGACCGCCGTCTCGAGCGACGCGCGCACGAGCGCGAGCACGAGCAGCGAGAGCACGGCCTGGTGTGGGAACGACTCGACCAGCATGCGGTGCGTGAAGGCGCTCGCGTCGCGCTGGAAGGTGAGCGCGTAGTAGAGCAGCAGCGCGGCCGCCGCGAGCTGTGGGCAGGCCGTGACCAGCTGCATGAGCGACAGCCGACGGAAGATCTCGCCGTACGTCAGCTGCGGAGCAGCCACGGGTCAGCGCGTGCTCATCGTCCGTCGATGGAGGAGGAGGAGAGGAGGACGCACGTCGACAACGTGGAACCACTGGCAGAAGCCGAACGCGACCTGGGGAACCGGCGAGGCGGTCAGAGACACGAGCAGCGGACACGGCGCACGCGAAGGAGCCGCGCACCACGGCGCTGGCGATGAGCGCGAGCGGGTAGAGCCGCAAGAAGAGCGGCAGTCGCTGCAGGGGCTGCATGTCGGACGTGCCGGACGGAAGTGCTGGACACGCGCACCATCCTCCAGCGTCGCCTCGCCCCGGCGCCTTATCCCGTCACTGCAGACGACCGACGCATCGCCATTGCGCCGCTCCACGCGTCGATACAACGCTGGAGCCTTGCGCGTCGCGCCAACAACTCGCCTTGCATCGCCTTCCCGGCGGAAAGATCGCGACACCGTGGCGTCAGGCTGCCCGCCCTTTGTCAGGCTTCGCTTTGCTCTATCGAACGGTGATGGAGAGACCGGCGGATGCGGATCTTTCGGGGCTGCTGCTTCCCATCCCACGGCGTCACGGCGCTCAATCGCCGCGCAGAACCGCAGAAGCGGCGCACGCGTCCATCCATCGGCCGTCGCATGCGACCAACCGCCCGCCCGCCAGGTTCTTTCGTCCTTCGCCACCCAGACGGCTCAAGATCCTCGCTCCTTCCATTTCCAGCCAATCCACGTCCTCTAAACTATAATTCCAACCAATCAGAGACGTCCATTTGCGAATCAGGGCCAGCAGCTCCGCAGCTTTTCGCCATTCTCGCATCGCCATCGCCCAAGCTCAGGCTCCATTGCTGAAGCTGAGACGACTCCGACTCTGGACAAGCAACGCGAGAACACCCACGACACATGGCGGACCGCGCGGAGGAGTACGAGCCGATCCTGGGCAAGAGCGTCGCGGGCTCCTCGTCCACGGCGGCGAGCCAGCGGCGCGTGCCCAGCTACGGCGGCTTTTCGCAGCAGAAGCGCGTCTGGGCCGCGGCCGCGCGGAGGGCTCGCCGCCTGCGCTATCTTGCGTCCGCGCAGCTCTCGCTGGGCATCGTCGCGCTCTTTAACTACCTCTGGTGCGTCTCTGGGTGTTCGGGCTGCTGTCGCTACCCGCCCTGACGCGCCGAGCGTGTATGTGTGTGTGTGTGTGTGTGCAGGATCACGAACAGCTTCATGGTGGTCGTCGGCGCCGTCGGGCTCATGGCCGTGCGCTCCGACAAGACGAGCTGGGCGTTGATCGTACGTGTGTGTGTGTGATGGATGGAGACCCTCGTACCGAGGCGCACGCGTCTAACGCTCGCGTCTAACGCAGTACCTGATCCTCTGCGCGATGGAGTTCGCGCGCATTGTGCTGCTCCTGCCGCGCGTATACGAGCGGTACCTCGTGCCCGACTACGCCTTCACTGGCTACGAGTACTTCCAAGTCGCCGTGCTGGTCGTGGAGGAAGCCGCGCTCATTGTACGTGTCGTCGTCGTCGTCGGTGTGAATGAGCGACAATCCGGTCGCTGACGACGCATGAGCGCGTGTATGTGTGTGCGCAGCCCGCAGCTTTCGTCGTCGTGGTCGTCGCGGCCACCACGTCCCTCAGTCGAGCGCGCAGATGGTGAAGCAAGCGCACGCCCAAATCCTCGAGCAGGTGTAACTTACGATTATCGCGTTTACGTTGTAAAAACCATCGCAAAGCGACAACCTCAATGTCCGAGTTGACGGGCTATCCACTGCCTGCGGAAGATACCGCAGACAACAGACCGCAAGGCCTGAAGGCCACCTCCACCCGCGTTGCCGAAGGAAGAGACACCTGTGAACACTTGGGTATACAGACTCCGACTCTGGAAAGCGCACGTGGCCACGGCCAGCCGCGGCGCTCGCAGTCGAGAAGCAGCACCAGCATGTCTTCGAAGCGAAGCGCTCTTGCGTCCAGGCACTCGCAGGCGATAAGCATCAAGGTCTGGAAAACGCAGGCGGGCGGGGGCGACCTCGAAACTCACACTCGACGAGCAGCATCAGCATGTTCAGCGAAGCGTTCGCGTCTCGGTTCACAGTCGTACCATGGCAGCCATTGGAT
>JAADYH010000502.1:0-19613 GCA_023338125.1 Phytopythium aichiense | reverse complement strand
TGTGTTCGCTGTGCTACCGTCCTCTGGAGAAGGCGCGTCTGCTTGCCACCAACGACGAAGGCGAGTTCGAGTTGCGGAAGAACAGAAATGTCCTGCGCTGTGCCAACAGTGCTTGCAGGGCCAACTTCTGGAACCGCGACGTCAACGCCGCCCACAACATCCTCGAACTGCTCGCTACCAGACTGATGGGTCTCGGGAGGATTGCTGCCTTTGCTCGAGGGTGAAGTATGCAACGTGGGTGGGAAGGATTTCGGTCCGTGACCACACCACCAGGTCATTTCGATCGTTCGAATTTCGATCGTTCAATTCTGGAGTCCAAGACAACCGCTGCCCGTTGGCGAAGCGTTAGGAGTTCTCTACCGTGTTTTGATATCTCAGAATCCTTCCATATTTCGGATGGTACTGTGAATTTCTGCCAATGGGAGTCACCAAGAACTGCACTGTATTTTTATTTTTCGTCCGCACTCGGTTTTATTTCTGTCCTTCACGCGACCTGTGGAGAGTTACGACTGGCGACGTCGTGTTCGAGCGGCTCGGTGGCAGAGACCGCCATAATCTGCATGCCCGATTTGCGCGGGATGCAGCACGAGTGGCCTCGTCGAACAAGCGGGAGGCAGCAGTGTTCCTGGCGTGTCTGGCGAAGAGCGGAGAGACGCGCTGTGATTGGTTCAAGCAGATTATAATCCTCTGTAACGCCCAGTGATTGGCCGAAACCGCGCTGACGCCCCCTCGCGCCGCTCTCCACCCCACGATCTCGCGATCCAAGCACCCAGCCGCCGACTGCCCACGAGCCGACGAGCGGATCCCGCGATCGCTCTCTCATTCGTCTTGTTGCTCGCGGTCCAGCACCCAGCCAGCCTCTTCGCCCCCTTCTTCCTCCCCCCCTCTCCTACTTCACCACCGCCATGTTCTCGCGCGTCTCCCGCCGTGTGGCCGCTGTCGCCAAGGGCAGCGCCGCCCGCGCGCTGCACACGTCGCAGGCCGCTGTTGCCAAGAAGAGCGTGCCGGCCGTCGCGGTCGCCGCCACGGCCGGCGCGCTCGCGCTGACGCTCGCGGCGTCGAGCCAGTGGGAGCCTGCGCAGGCCAAGGCGGCGCCTGCCGTGCCGCACACGGGCGTGCCCGGCACCAAGCACGAGCGCACGTTCATCGCCATCAAGCCGGACGGCGTGCAGCGCGGGCTGATCAGTGAGGTGATCGCGCGGTTCGAGAAGAAGGGCTACAAGCTCGTGGCGCTCAAGCTCATGACGGCGAGCGAGCAGCGCGCCAAGGACCACTACGCCGACCTGTCGGCGCGCCCGTTCTTCCCGGGCCTCGTCAAGTACTTCACCTCGGGCCCCATCGTGTGCATGGTCTGGGAGGGCACGGACGTGATCCTTACGGGCCGCAAGATCCTGGGCGCCACCAACCCCAACCAGGCCGCCCCGGGCACGCTCCGCGGCGACAACTGCATCTCGACGGGCCGCAACCTCGTCCACGGCTCGGACGGCCCGGACTCGGCCAAGCACGAGATCGGCATGTGGTTCAAGCCCGAGGAGATCAGCAACTACGAGCGCGCGCTCGACACGTGGATCGTCTCGGACAACTAAGCGGCGGACCGCCAGGCTGTCGCTTGACGCCCACCCGCAGTCGTCTGTCCTCGCCTGGCGCGCGACGAGAAGCGCGCCGTGTGCGTGGCAGGCAGGTGAACAACTCAGCGGAGGCGTTGACCACAAAGATCCCACATGAATACAATAGCTGACGGCACTGTCGTGCCCAGACACACCACATCGCATTTCGTGCTGCTCTCAGCTCTCTCGCCGTCAGTCCACGTCGGTGAGAAGGAGCGGAGCCTCCTCACTACGCGGAGACGTCTGTGACGACGGCGTCGAGCTGAGCGACTCGGCGTCCGAGAAGGAGGCGTCGACGGCGCGGTCGGTGCGCTCGTTCGGCGAGCCCGACAAGGCGAGCGCCGCGCGGCGAAAGCCGAAGAATAGGGCGGGCCGCAGCTCGGCGTCCGCGCAGTCAAACCTCCACCCGAGGTGGTTGTAGCACGTCCCGCAGTGCGTGATACTCCACGCGTACCCGGGGAACCACGAGTCTTCTGTGCTGCGCGCCGGGTCAATGAACACGTGGTCCCGATGCACGTCGCGCAGCGTGAGCACCTGGAACACGTGTCCGCCCGGATTGACGAACGTGCCCGCCGCGCCTTGCGCCGTCATGCTGAAGATCTCGCGCGTCGTCGCCAGGAACCCTCCGCAGCGCGCGCACAGGACGTCCTCCTCGAGCGTCTCGAGGATCGCCAGCTCGCGCCGCAGCAGACGCACGACGCTGTCCATCTTGAGCAGCTCGAGCCGCTGCGCCGTCGACAGTGGCAGGTTGCCGGCCACCCAGTACGCGAACAGGCTCGGGTCCTGCTGGTCGCTCCGCGTCGTCAGGTACTGCGCGTCCACATGGGCCGTTGTGCCGGTCGCCGACGCCACCGGCAGCTTGCTGAACCAGTTGCAGTGCACGCTCGAGAGCAGCATGGTCTGCACGCGGCTGACGAGCACGCGCGCGTCGAACAAGTCGTACACCCACCGACTCCAGTGCGCGCGGCACTCGAGCTCCCTCCCGCGCGTCAGACCGTGGCGCTGGCGGCTCGCGCGCTGCGGTCGGTCTCCGCGGATGAGCGACGCCGGCGACGCGCGGAACGGCAGGTTCGGCGGCTGCGTCTGCGGCAGGATCTCGACCTCGGCGCGCGCCGCGAGGTCGCCGCCCAGGTTGACGCGGCTCACGCGGCGGAGGCGGAAGCGCTGCCTGGCCGCGCCCGTGATGGCGGCGCACCGATCGCCCACGTTGAACTTCTCGATGCGCACTGTCGTCCCGTACGCCTCCGGTCCCTGGCGGCAAGACACAGCGCCGAGCATCATCAGCAAGGCGGCGGACTCGAGGATGGTGACCTCGCCGCGGATGATAAGGACACTTTACCTGACTGGTGGCGAGCACCGCGAGCAGGGCGCCTTCGCTCGACAGCTGCTCGCGGATCGAGTCCAGGCTCTGCTCGGACAGGAAGCGCAGCGGCAGCTCGTCGCCCGGGAAGAGCACCTGCCGCATGGGACGTCGTCGTCACTTAGCTTCAGGGTAGCCATCGTCTCCGCGGCCTCCCGCGGGCTGCAGACGCGTACAATGTCGGGCAGGAAGATGAGCGGCAGCACCACCACGTCGCCGTCCGCGTAGTACGCGTGGTGCGGGTGCTGCACATCCTCCAGGTCGCCCAGGTACGCGTGGCTGGCGGTCTCCGTGGCAGTCTCCATGCTGCAGCAGCAATGGTTGCATTGTGTCGTTCAAGGTGATCCTCAGATCTTCGACTTCCGATCAGATCTGAGGGATCTGATCGTCGTACCTTGTCGGGCTTCGCGGGTACGCTCGTACCCTGCGCTGGTCAGCCAATCCAACATCTTCCAGCATCAAGAGCCAAGAGCACCACAGGAGCAGCATGAGTCCGAGCAGCCCGACGAAGGCGGGCAAGGCGCCTGCTGCGGCGGCGGCCAAGCAGGCGGAGTCGGTCAAGGAGACCAAGGAGGCGGCTAAGAGCGGCGCCGCGGCGGACGCGGGCTCGGACGAAGAGCAGGAGGAAGAGGAGGAGGAGCCGGAGGAGACGGCCAAGAAGAGCAAGGCCGAGGAGAGCAGCGCGCTGGAGAAGCTCACGGACGTGGTTGAGGAGAAGCAGATGGACGAGAACAAGATGAAAGAGGCCTTCCTGGCGCTGCGCAAGCAGGAGGAGGCCGACAAGGAGGCCGAGCGCAAGCGGTGCGGCCGTCGGCTACCGGCTATCGGACTTGGCATGGCACCAAGCGGCCGCGACTGACGCTCGGCGGTGTGTGTCTGCGTGTACAGGGAGAAGGCGCTGGCGGCGGTCAAGGTCAGCAAGGAGGACGCAGAGCTGGTCGCGCTGGAGATGGAGCTGACGCCCCAGCAGGCGGACCGCAAGCTGCGCGAGGCCGGCGGTGACGTCGTCGCGTGCCTCAAGGCGCTCGTGGCCTGAGGCGCCGCCACCACGCAAGGGACTGGCTGGCCAACGCGGCACGTCACGTATAGAGTGTAGGCGGGGTGAACACGGCAGCGTCGGCCACGCGCGGACGCTTGTTGGCTCCGTCGGTCTCTCTGCCAGTCTCTCTCTCTCTCTCTTTCTCACTCTGTCGTCGAGTCTCCTGCCTCCCCACAACGCACACGAACACTACGAGACGCCGGGCAGCGCGTCGGTCACTCCTCCGGCAGCTTTTGCAGGTCGGCGGCTGTCAAGGCGCGCGCGCCGAGCTGTCCGCGCTGCTGGTGGCGCGCGTGGGACCTGCGGATGGTGCTCATCATGCGGTTGAGCTGGTTGCTCCGGACGTTCTCGATCTGCCCGGGCCGCAGGTCGTGCAGCGAGTCGCGGAAGGCGTGACAGGCGTTCAGCACCTTGGAGCCCTTTCGGCCGGCCAGCGGGTCGAGCGAGTCGAGCACGCTCTGGAACAGCGGGCTCTTCTTGAACCGCGGGAAGCTGTCCTTGGTCATGAGCCGCATGATCTCGTCCCACGCCGCGTCGAACAGCGGCAGCCCCGGGTCGTCGGACTCGCTCAGCTGCCCCACGCTCGCCACGACGCCCGCGCGCACGTGGGACGGCAGGTTGACCTCCTTTGGCGCGTTCGCCTGGATGTAGCGCTCGCAGATGTGCCTCGCGAGCCGCTGGCGCTCGTCCACGCCGTCCCTCCCATTCTCGCCCGGACTCGCGCTCTCCTCCGTGGCGCGGTACCGCTCCACGTCAAGGCAGAAGAGGAAGTTCTCGTCGCTGTGCTCGGCCTCGAGGAAGGCCTGGAAGCGCTGCGTGAGTAGTGCATGGCGCAGCACGCTGGCCAGGTCGCAGCGCTCGCCGAACCAGGCGATGTTGGCGGCCGCGGCCACGTCCGGGAACTCGCGGAAGAGCTCGAGAATGCGCTCGAACGGGCAGCTGAGCACCACGACGGGCGTGCGCGCGTAGACCTTGCCGCGCCGCATGTTGAGGCGCTGGAACGTGAACGGCCCGAGGTAGCAGCCCGGCGTGAGGAAGACGGCGCTGTCTCGGTTGCTGCTGCGGTCGCGCGCGTGGTTGGTGCCGAGGTAGCCCGCGGACGAGATTTCGAGCGCGCCGTAGACGAGGAAGAAGAAGCGCGGGTCGTCCGCCTGCTGGTCCAGCACGCAGTCGCCCTTGCGGATCTGGTCGTCGATGTCCATGCCGTGGCTCAGCGCGATGATGCGCGCGAGCGGCACCGAGCTGAAGTACGGCAGCACGCCGCTGGCCATGGCCTTGAGCAGCAATCGCTCCTTGAGCAGCCGGCCGACGCTCAGCCGCAGGTCGGGCGACCGATCCAGCAGCGCGTGGAACGCCTTCTTCTCGACGCTCAACAGCATGCAGTTTTCCACGGCGCGCACGGTGGCGGCGCGTGGGATATTGATGAGCAGCGACATCTCGCCGAAGAAGGAGCCGGCTTCGAGCCGCGCTAGAGGCGCCGCCGCGCGCGAGCTCGTCACCTCGAGCGCTCCCGCCAGCGTGATGAACATCTGCGTGCTCATGCCCTCGTCCTCGCGGAAGATGACGCAGTTGCTCGGGTACACGCGGATGGCCGACATCTCGGTCAGGATCTCCAGCTTGCTGTTCGGCAGGCCCGCGAAGAAGGGCACGCCCGCCAGCGCGCCGATCAGGTCCGTGTTGGTCAGTGCGTTGAGCGTTGGCACGGGTTCGCCCTTGGGAGACAGCAGGTACTTGCTCGCGAGCGTCAGGAACCGCGACCGTGACCGCAGCTCCACGCGGTCGCACAGCACCGACTTGAGGATGAATTCGTCACCGCCCGTCTCGAGCGCGTAGCGACACACGATCTCGGCGTCCGACTTCCAGTACAGCAGCGCCTCGTCCGTTTGCACCGTCGTGCACGTGGCTGCAGTGGCGTTGCCGTTCCTCTCCGACGTGGCGGTGGCGCTCGCGGTGGCGTCTTGCGACCTTGGAGCGTACCGGGCGTCGCGGGGACGCTCGATGATGCTCACCGGCGGTCCGTTGTCCAGCGGCATGCGTGCGTGCACCACGTGCACCTTGGTGCCGTTGGAGAAGAGCTCGACGCTGCCGTCGAACACGAGCGCGATCTGTCCGAGGCGACCCGTGGCCGGGTGATTGCTGCCGTCCACGTCGCCACCGTCCACACGGCGAACGTGCGCGTGCCGCACGATCGTGTCCACGCGGTCCGGACCCATGAGCTGCAGGAAGAGGCTGTAGTCGTACAGGCGCTTGACTTCGGCGCGCTGCGCGGACGTGCCGCACACGCCGCCCATGAGCTCAGCCGCCGTGTCGCCGCGGTCCGTCGTCTGCTGTCTCCGCCACCGCCGTCGGCCATGAACCGGGAGCCCACGAGCGAGCGAGGCTTTGTCCCGAGCCTTGCGCTGGCCTTGGACCTTGACGAGCGAGGCTTGAGGGACAAGTGGGGCTATTTCGAGCGAGGCATCAGCAGCAACGCGCATGGATAGCCTCGGTGGCCATATTGGAGAGCGCCGGCACTGACAATAATAGCAATGCCCCCGGGCTATTCCTGGTCGTCGCCATGGACCACTGAGCGCAAATAAAGACCCAGCCGTCAATGACGTGGAGAGCACCAGTCACCGAGCAGAGCATGTTGAAGTGCAGACACTGACAGTCCACGGTCAGGCAACTGCGTCTGGTCTCCGAATTGGCCAGAGCCGCACGGGCTGGACGCTCAGAGACTCGTCCCGAATCGCGGTCGCGTCGTTGACTCCACTCTGGCAGTCCGGAGGCATTCATTCGGAGGCGCCAGTGAATGGATACGGCCTTGAAGTGGTGGTTGGATGGATGCCTCCCCATGAAAGAGCACAATGAATGGGGAATGACGCACGACCACCACGCCCTCGGTGCGAGCTGCCGCCACCCGAAAAGACTTGACACTCCACCCGTCGCTCGACATGGAGAGCCGCCATCGCAGCAACTGAGGCCGGACTGGCTGCCACGCCGGGAATAGCAAGTGGGCCGTTGCCTGGCCTCAGCCCCGCGGTCGCACTCGTTGTGGCGCACTGGGTATAAATATCTCGCCTCGGTCGGCAAGGAGGCGCTCACAATAGGCATGCCACCGCCTCCTGGCTGCCGATGAAACTCCTCAGCAATCGGTCTTGTGATTCGCCCCAGCGAATCGCTGCGCTGGCTGCAGCGTTGGCTTTCGGGCGTCCTGGAGCCGTGGTCACGCCTGCCGTCGTCGCGATAGAGGCCGCCTTCTCCGCGTGCCTTCCCCATCGGGCCAGGCGTTCGATCGGGCCAGCCGTGGGAGACCTCCCCCGGCCGCGCGCCGCTCCTCGCTCGCCTCCCAGCGCGCACGCGTCGTCGACCAGGACGAGTTGCCCGGCTCTGGCATCGCTGCTTGGCTCGGTCTGGCGCAGCGCGGCGGTCGTGCCACTTTCGGTCGCCGGCTCCTGTGAACAGGAGAATGCTCTGGCGGTTCTCCCCGGCCAGTCTGCTCCAATGATGACGACTAGCTCCAACAAACCCGCCGCCACAACCACAGGAAGCAGCGCCGAGGCGAGCACCGCCGCCGCGCCGCGACAAATCACGCCATACACCGACCTCCCGACCTCACACACCGGCGCAAACCACAGCCCCGCGGGCGGAGACGCCGTCGACCGCGTCGCGCATCGGCGACGAGCACTTCAAGAAACAAAGGTGCGTGGCGGGATCGCAGTCTCGGGGTTGCATTGTTGTCTTTCGATGATGGAGGGTATGTTGATCCAGTGTGCGTGGATATTGGCGCTGCTGCTGCGATGACAGGAGTTCGGAGCCGAGTACGCATTCTTCACATTCATCCCGCGCAACCACTGGCTGCGGCGGCGACTGATCCGACTGGTGGTGCACCGCTACTTCGACCGCGTCATCGTGGTGGCGATCCTGGCCAACTCGGTCGTTCTCGGGCTGTCGGACTTCTCGGTCGTCGACAGTGACTTGAACCCGTCGAGCTCGGGCGTCACGTTCCGCGACGGCGCGGTCGTGCCCGGGACCTCGCTCGCCAACAAAGTCGTCGAGCTGTCCGAAGTCCCATTCACCACCATCTTCACGGCCGAGTGCGCCATCAAAATCATCGCCATGGGCTTCGCTGGCCGCAAGGGCTCCTACTTGCGCGACTCGTGGAATATGCTCGACTTCGTCGTCGTCATCTCCAGGTACGAGCCTGCAGCTGCTCTCTGCTCCATCTCCACGAGTCTAACTCGTGCATGTCATCCTATTCATTCAGCCTGGTGGCTATTCTGCCGTCAGTACCCAATGTGTCGGCAATTCGAGTGATCCGAGTGCTGCGGCCGCTGCGGTCGCTGTCCGTGATCCCAGGCATGCGGCGTCTGATCTCCGCGTTGCTCCAAGCACTGCCCGCTCTCGGTAACGTCGTCATCCTCCAGCTGTTCGTCTTTGCCATCTTCGGGATCCTGGGCATCCAGCTCTTCGGCGGCAACATGAATCGTCGGTGCCGACTCACGGAGTTCCCCGTCCACCTTCCTATCGATGATCTCCATCCACACGGGATCTGGCCAGTGCCGGACATGTACCTGACTGCGGTTCTCGCAAACCCGGAAGACTACCAATGTCTGCCGGGCGTGGATATTGTAAGCGACGACTCTGTCGGGTCGTACTCAAAGGAGACCTCGCCGTGGAGCACACCTCAAGACTGTTTTTGGCCTATCGACGAGGATGACCAGTTGCTGTGTGCTCTTCCCGGGCAATCGGGCAACCACCAGTGTCTGAAGAACCAGACGTGCGGCGCGGACTACGACGCGTACGGCAACGCGCGCTTTCGGAACGCTCGTGTCATGCACCACGCGCTCTACATCTCCAGCCTCGACTACGGCTACACGACGTTCGACCACTTTGGCCGAGCCGTCTTCACGATCTTCCAGTCGATTACGCAAGAAGGCTGGACAGGCATCATGTACATGACGACGGATTCGACCCAGCCTATCATCGGAGGCACATTCTTCGTGATCCTCATCATGTTCGGCTCGTTCTTCGTCATGAACCTTACGCTGGCCGTCATCTCGGAGGAGTTCAATATCGACGAGAGCTCGCGTGGGCCATCGTCCGCGGAAAAGAAGATGCTGCTCATGCGTGCAGCCGAAGAGCGGGCCAAATTCAAACCCCACATCCACTGGCTACACACCATCGTGTCCCACCCAGCGTTCACCGTGCTCATCATGATGGCCATTCTCACCAACACCGCGGTCCTGGCACTGGACCACTACCCGATGCCTCCGCAGATGGACGCAGACCTCGAGATTGTCAACTTTGGACTCTCATGCATCTTTCTTGTGGAGATGATCGCCAAGATGATCGGCCTGGGCTTTCGACAGTACGCACGAGACCGATTCAACCTGTTCGACGCCTTCATCGTGACCATGAGCGTCCTGGAGACGTTCGCGTCGCCGCCGTCATTTATGTCGGACAATCCCGTGAAGAAAGGCGCAGTCTCTGCCTTGCGGTCTTTCCGTCTGTTTCGAGTGTTCAAGATCGCACGCGATTGGCGTAACCTGCGCGAGCTTCTCGAGATGGTTGGCCGAGCCGTCGCCAGTATCGCTAACTTTGCCGTGCTGCTCTTCCTCTTCATCTACATCTACGCGCTCGTTGGTCTCCAGGTAGGCCAAGCCGTGTACCACATTGTGCGCGGATGCTGGGAGCCGTGCTCTGACTCGGCGTCGATGACTGATCTCCCGCTAGTTCTTCGGCAATACGATGCGCTTTGACGACGAAGGCTATCCGACGCCATTCAACAAGTTTGAATTCTGGCAAGGAACGGTACGTCAAGCCACCCTGTTCGTACCGCAACAAGAGCAGGTGATTGAACACTAGTGACATATCTAACCGCTCCAACCTCGTCCTCGATTCCGAGCAGGTGCCACGCAACAACTTCGACACGCTCCTTTGGTCGGCCGTCACCGTCTTCCAGATCATTACGGGCGAGAACTGGAACTCCATCATGTACGACGGCATTCGCGGGAATGGCATGGGCGCTTGCGTCTACTTCATCTCACTGGTATGCACACTGGTGATCGTATTTTTTGCTGCGTACCTCCCCTCACTCCTCTCCCTATCTATGCGTGTTCCAAGGTCATCTTTGGCAACATGGTGTTGATGAACCTGTTCCTAGCGCTGCTGCTCGACAACTTCAGCTCCGACGACGAGGACCAAATGAAGGTCAAGGAGGAGGAGACAAGAAAACTAGCGCAGAAGATGTCCAACATGAAGGTCACACCCATGGCGAGCAGTCATGAACACATGCACTCCCGTGCGAGCATGGCCGACATGAAAAACTCGCGCGCTAGCATGTTCGACGGCAACCATGCTGTCCACGCGGTGCGCCACTTACCAGACGTCGATGAGGGCGATGAAGATGCCCGAACGGTGGAACTCGACGATCTCGACCACGAACTCCAGCGGAGATTGTCACTTGTGAAGGTGAAAGCGCCAGCTGCATCTCCTCGTGTATCCCACTCAGTGTCGGCGTCAAACTCAGGACGGGTGATCGGTGGACAAAAAGCATCGCCGGAGTCATCAAACCCGTCAATGGCAGCGAAAACTGGACTCGACCCAGAAACTGGGATGCCACCACACCCGGAGGTCGTCATCCACCCCAAGAAGCTGTCAACGCCAGCTTCCTTGATCAAGAGCAAGACAGCCAAGTTGATCAGGGCGTTCAGCACGATCAACACGATGATTGTGGACATGGATAATCCGGACAAGGATTCCGCGACAATGGCGGTATCTTCACCAAAGATTGTCAACTATCCCCCCGACGATCGCCGCAGTGAAACGCCTCATGGCGACGATGTCGAGCCCGAAGAAGACAAGCAGAAAGATACGCCAGAGGGGCCAGTCGGACGGTCTCTCTTCATCTTCAGCGAGCATAGTCGAGTGCGGCAGTGGGCGTACAATTTGATCGCGCACCCGTACTTTGACTCGATGATCCTCGTGTTGATCACGGTTTCCTCCATCACGCTCGCGATGGATAACCCTCTCGCGAACCCGGCGTCCAACCTCTCGATGATTCTCACACAACTGGACACGGTGTTTGCCATCATGTTTACGCTGGAGATGGTTGTCAAGATTATCGCGCTCGGACTCGTGGTGCACGATGGCGCATACCTGCGCAACAGCTGGAATATCCTGGACTGTGCGATCGTCATCTCCTCCCTCGTGATGCTCGTGATGCAGTCTTCTGGCAACAGCTCGTCGCTCAAGTCGCTGCGATCGCTGCGCACGTTCCGCACATTTCGACCGCTGCGCATGATCAGCCGTCGCCCAGGGCTCAAGCTCGTGGTCAACGCGCTGATCGAAGCGATCCCGGCCGTGCTGAACGTGCTTTTCCTGTGCGGACTCTTCTACCTTATCTTCAGCATCGTGGCGGTGAACTACCTCAAGGGACGATTCTACAAATGCAGCGGTGACGTCTTCGACGCGCTCTCGGCGGCACAGCAAGCGTTCCTCACCTCACCGCAAGCCTGGAGCACGCTCACTGATACCGAACGCCAATGGTTTGCTGGTACGAGCTGCGAAGGATTCCCGAACATGACAACCATCACGTCACGTTATGTGTGCGAATGCTGGAGCGCGGACTGGGGAAAGACGATCCCACAAAATTTCAACAACGTGGGCTCGGCCATGCTCACCTTCTTTGAGATCTCGACAACGGAGGGCTGGGCAGACGTGATGATAACAGCCATCGACTCCACGAGCATCGACATGCAGCCGATCCGCGACAACAACATGATCTGGGCACTCTTCTTCGTGGCGTTCATTATGGTCGGCAGCTTCTTCGTGGTGAACCTGTTCGTAGGCGTCATCATCGACAACTTCAACCGCATGAAGGCCGCGCTCGGCGGCGACTTCATGCTGACGCCAGAGCAGCGCAAGTGGATCGAAGCGCAGAAGACGGCGTCGCGAGTCGGCCCGATCCGCACCCTCAAGCCTTCAAAGCACCCGCTCCGCCGTGCGATCTTTTTCTTCGTCCAGCGCCAGCGGTTCGAGTGGACCATCATGATCTGCATCATCGTCAACACCGTCATGATGGGCTCACAGTATTTTGGCCAGTCGACTGTGCAATCCGATGTGATGGATGCCATCAACGATATCTTCGCGGCCGTGTTCACCACGGAAGCAGTGCTCAAACTCATTGCGTATGGGTCCGCGTACTTTGAAGACAAGTGGAACAAGTTCGACTTCTGCGTCGTCATCGCCACGTTGGCGAGCAACGTGGTCGAGTCGCTCACGGGCACGCACGTCAAGTCACTGGCCATGATCGTGCGCGTGATTCGCGTGACGCGCATCCTGCGCCTCGTCAAGGCGTCGAAAGGCATCCGTCACATCCTACTCACACTCTACATTGCGCTGCCGGGCCTGAGCAACATCATGTCGATCCTGTTCCTCATGCTCTTCATCTACGCCACGATGGGCGTTCAGATGTTCGCGACCGTGGCGCTGGGCGACAACATCGACACGCACGCCAACTTCCAGAGCTTCGGCACGGCCTTCCTCTTCCTCATGCGCGCGGCGACCGGCGAGGCGTGGAACGCGTGCATGCACGACCTGGCCTCGAGCCCCGCGGGGTGCGTCGACAGCCCGTCGTACGACCCGACCATGTGCGGATTCAACAACTCGGAGGGCTGCGTCCCGCTCAACGGGTGTGGCAACCCGATCGCGTACATCTTCTTCTGCTCCTTCACGCTGCTCATCACGTACGTGATGCTGAACGTGACGATCGCCGTCATCCTCGAGGGCTTCTCGCTCTCCCACGAGGACGAGGAGCCGCTGTTCGAGCCCGAGCTGCTGCAGGAGTTCCAAAGCAAGTGGTCGTGCGTGGACCCGCGCGCCACGGGGTTCATCCGCGTCGCGCGCGTCTGGGCTCTGGTCGCCTTGCTCGAGCCGCCGCTCGTCAAGTCCGAGAATGCCACGAGCAAGATCGGCTTCCTGCGCTACGCGCGTGCGTTGTCTGTCGCTGGTCGTGACGAGGGAGTTGGTGTGAGGATCTGACTGACGATGGACGTTGTTGCTTCGATGGCAGGCGAGCTCCAACTGCCTATGTACGAGGGCGAGACGGTCTTCTTCACCGAAGTGCTGCTAGCCATGACGCGCGAGATGGTCAAGGAGGTCGGTGCCTTGCTCTTCTTGGGCTCACGTCGCCACGAGGACGCCTTGGACTCACTGAAAGTGATTGGCAGACTGTCGCGGCAGACTTGAACCCGGTCGGAGGAGAGATGAGGTCGCCCATGGAGGAGTTGCCGAGCCGCCTACGCCTCGAGTTCCTGGCGCACGAGTACTTCGCCGTGTGCCGCATCCAGCGGTCCGTGGCTGAGTGGCTGCGCATCAAGCGGCAGCTCGAGAAGGAGTACATAGAAGAGTACAAGAACAAGATCAAGAAGCCCAGCGGCCGGCCCAAGAAGCAGCGCGACGCGCGCGTCTTCACCATCAGCTAGGCAGGAGCAGCGAGCGACCGGCCGGGTGGTTGGCTGTCGTTGCGCGTGAGTGACCACACCAATAAGTATGCAAACCGCAGCCCCCAGGCGGCGGCGATAGATCCATGACGACGGCAGCCCGAAGGGGGAAACAGCACTCGCTCCGTTGACTGTCCACGGAGGCGCCTACTGCGAGTCGCGCTTGTACTGTGACTAGCTAGCACCCTGACCGCCTGTGCCTCTACCGGCGGGCCCCGCGGCTGCGTCGGCCCTCGCGCCGGTCGTCATCTTGCCGCTCTGCGTAGTCCATCGCCATTGGTTCACCATGCACACGGCGTCCGTCAGCCGTCGACCCTCTCCTCCGTCCATCCAGCACGGACACGGACGCCTTCGTACCTTTCCGGAAGGCCCAGTCGACGTGGATGGGCTTGCCGAGGATGTCCTGGCCGTCCATGCGCTCCATGGCGTCGCGCGCGGCCTCAAAGGTGGCGAACTCGACGAGCGCGTAGCCCTTGACGAAGCCCGAGCGGCGGTCCAGGTTCATGTGCAGGTTCTTGACGGGAGCGTCCTCGCCGAAGGCGTCCATCACGTCCTCCTCCTGCGCCTCGTCGTGCAGGCCGCGCACGAACAGGATCCAGCCCTCCACGGACCGCAGCGCGCGCGCGTCCTCCTCACGCCCGTCGCGCAGCTTGTCGAACACGCCGCTCTCGTCCGGGTACCGCGCCGCGTCCATGGCCGCCGACCCGCGGCCGCGGCCCTTGACCACGCGCCGCCCCGAGCCGCCGCTGCTGGCAGAGGAGGAGCCACCTCCGCCTCCCTCGCGCCGCACGACGCGCGACGGCTTGGCGCGCTCCTCCTCCTCCACGGCCATCGCCGAGTCGCTCTCGTAGTCCACCTCGTCCGCCATGCCCGCCCGCTGGATCGATCGACCAATATTGTCTGGCCGGTCGAGCACAAGAGGCACGAGCGTACCCGCGTAACCCGGCAAGGTACGAAGATGAGAGCGCTCAGATCTGATCCGTCGGATCTGATCGCCGCGACGGTGAGAGGAGCAACGAGGGAATATGTCTTTTGTAATTTTCATGTTCGAATCCCAGAATTTCGACGACTTGAACGGTTTTTAGCCAATAATACACGCACCATTTTACCTTTTCTTTCGGGAGCCAGGCTGCACCGTGATTTGCGAGATGGTCCTTTTTGGACCATTTCATTTTCGAATCACTGGGATTTGTATGGGATACAAATCAAAGACGTTCGCGAACGGGCGGCGATCCCGTTGCTGTGCGTGTCTGACCACAGAATTCAACCGGGCGAAAGAAAACCAGTCCCCGTGGAAAATTACTTGCGGCGCACGCGCGCGAAACCGGGGACCGCTCTCGCCACCATGGGCCGCAAGCCCAGCAACGTGTACGACTACTTTACGCGGCTTGAGCCGCTGGACGGCAAGGGGCTCGTGCGCTACGAGTGCAAGAAGTGCCAGAAGCAGTACGCGTCGAATGCGACGCGGCTGGCGGAGCACCTGAAGCAGTCGGGCTGCAGCCCGACGTTCCAGAGCAACCAGCGGGCGGCGGCGGCGGCGGCCGCGGCCGGCGGGTCCGCCGTGGGGCCGAGCGTGCCGGCCTCGCTGTCCGTCCCCAGTGCCGGTGCGTGCGTGCGCTCGTCCGCTCGTCCGCTCGTGTGTCCGCCTCGGCGTAGTTTACGCCCGCGCGGTTGCTTACCACCCGGTCCGCCCGTGCACGCAGGCATCCTGGACACGGAGATCTCGCTGGACACGGACCTGCTGCTGCGGCTGGCCAAGCTGTCGACGTGCGCGATCGCGGACGCGCTGGGGCAGCTGCGCGTGCAGGCGCACCTGGTGGACGTGGAGCTGGTGCGCGGCTACGAGTCGCCGCTGGCCATGAACATCTGCGGGCCGGCGCTGACGGTCAAGGTGATGCCGGCGAACGGGCCGCAGGTCAAGAAGCTGCCGTTCAACTACGTCGACACGGCCGAGATGGGCCAGGTGATCGTGGTGAGCGCGCCCGAGGGCTGCACGTCGGCCGTCTTCGGCGGGCTCATGGCCACGGCGGCCAAGGCGCGCAGCGTGGCGGGCGTCGTCACGGACGGCCGCGTGCGCGACGTGCAGGAGTTCTCGGCCATGAACTTCCCCGTCTTCTCGCGCGGCACGTCGGTGCACGGCCAGCGCAACGCGACGTCGGTCGTCGACGTCGGGTGTCCGATCGTCGTCTCGGGCTGCGTCGTGCGCAACGCCGACATCATCCGCGCCGACATCAACGGCGCGGTCGTCATCCCGGCCGAGCGCGCGCTCGACGTGGCGCTCAAGGCCGAGCTCATCGAGGAGCAGGACAACAAGATCGCCGAGGCTGTGCAACAAGGTGAGCCTCTGCAGCGCTCTTTCCAACGCTTTCGCTCCGGTAACGTCTGACGCAAGCCCGCCCGTCCCGGTCGTCGTCCCGGTCGTCGTCCCGGTCGTCCCGCCTGCCCCGCAGTCAAGACCCTGTCGAGCTTCCACGGCATCTGGCACGATCTCTGAGAGCTCCTCCTCCCCAATGCACTTCACCCGTGGTCTTCTTCTCCCCATGACATGATGCATCTCAAGGCATTGGATTCCCATCCCGTGCGGAGTTTCGTCGGCAAGTCGTTTGCCATTCCAATTCATATCAGATGCGTACCGGTTAATGTCAAATCAAGCTTGCTCCTTGCGCGCAACGCCGCCCAAGGAACGAGCTGTGTGGTGCTCATCCAGTCATCTAGCGGCCGGTGTCATGTCGACCGCCGTCATGTCGACCGCCGTCATGTCGACCGCGACGTACTGCGCCTCGAGCGCGGCCTCGGGCGCGCGCGCGAGCGTCTGCAGCGCCGCGGGCAAGGGGACGGCGCGGGCGGTGACGAGCGCGCGCAGCTGCGCGGCCGCCGGCGGGTCGCGCGCCTGCCGGGCGACGTACGCGATGGCCTGCGGCATCTCGGCGCGGCAGTCCTGGACGCCCACGACGTCCAGCTCGTTGACCACGATGGCGTTCACGTCCATGGCGACGGTCGCGGGCCGGTCGGCCGCGAAGCGCGAGCGGTCCACGAGCAGCACGCAGCCCATCGGCCGCGTCGCGCGGATCGCCCAGTCGACCGCCTGCTCGGTGCCCAGCAGGTCGACGGTCGCGTCGAACGCCGCGCGCTGCCAGCGGGCGTCCTGCGGCCGGGAGAAGTCGACGTGCTCGACGGCGGGCGAGCGCGCGCTGCCGTCCGCGAGCAGCCGGACGCTCGCGAGCGGCAGCGCGAGCGCGTGGTGCAGGTAGAGCGCGATCACGTTGGCGAGGCAGCCGCTGCGTGCGTCGGTCAGCACCGCGACGGCCTGGGCCTGGCGTGCGCGTATCTCGTTGCCAATGGCCACCGCCACGGACACGTCGTCGGTGAGCAACAGCAGCTCGTTCGGGACCGACGGAGGCACGACGTGCAGGTTGGCGACCGGCAGCGTCACGTACTCGGCCATCGCGCCGGCCGGAGCGCTCACGCCGACGCACTGGGCCTCGTGCGGGCACCACGGCGACGCCGCGTCTTGGTCCCGCTGACTGCAGGCCGCGCACGGGAGGTACGGCGACACGACGACCTTGTCGTGTATATGGACAGTGGCGTCGGTCTCCAACGCGCCGACGGTCGTGTTCGGCTGCACGTGCGCCACGACGCCGACGAGCGACCTGCCCAGCACGCCGTTTCGCCCGACGACCCTGCCGCGGGACACGTGCGCGTCGGCCAAGGACCCTGCCGCGCACAGGACGCGCACGCGGGCCTCTCCTTCCCGCAGCGCGCGGCATGCGACGGTCTGGATCTGGACGAGCGGCACGTCGTCGGCGCTCCTGGAGGTCGCGCGCAGCACCCTCGCCTGCAGGACGGGCGAGGACGCGTCTTGTGCCGTCGGGTCGCCTGCGGACTGGTCGTCCAGCGCGTCGTGCGCCGCGGCGAGCGATCCCAGGAGGCCGGGCAGCTCGTCGCGGGTCGACGGCCGGAAGTGGCTGTTGAGCGCCTCGACGAAGACGCGGAACTGGGCGCTGTCGACCAGGTCGAGCGGCAGCTGCTCGTGCGCGAGCCACTTGGCCAGCGCGCGGTTGGCGGTCGCGGCCCGGACGCCCCAGCCCGCGTCCTCGTCCGCGCTGGGGCTGGCACTGGCCGCGGCCGGCCGGTGCTTCCTGGCCGGCGTGCTGCGCCTGGCCGCTGCGCCTGGCGAGGTGCGTCCGCGCTGCTCTAGCAGCTGCAGCAGCGCGCCCGGGTGGTGGCGCTCGAGGTGGCGCGTCAGGTTGTGCGTCTTGTCCTTGAGGCGCATGGCGCAGAGGAAGCAGACCCGCGAACCCGCGTCCTCGGGCGAGAAGGACGGGTACAGGTCCCGCACGTCCGTCGCATGCAGGCGCACGACGGTCTCGACCTCGGTCTCGTCGGCCATGGGGCGGCCCGGCGCGGTTGTCAATGGCCCGGCACGAATCCGCAGTGCGACGATCAGGTGCACCAAATGTGTGCGGGAAACTATGGCGGCAAGTATGCGCCGCAGGAGTGATGGACGCCTGCTTGCTGGCGGCATAAATCAGCCGCGTACTGAGCGAGCCCGCATAGGTGCGATATCAGATGAGATGGCTACTTTGAAGGAGAGTTGCCCTAGCTGCTGCTTGCGGCGGGCTCTGCACTGCTGTGGCGTCAAGCTGTTCAGCGACAGCATGGCGAATTCGCTGTGGAGGCCAAGACTTGAGAGCGCAGCAAGTGTCGAGCGCTGTCTATGGTCACAGTAGGATGATCGGTGGTAGCACTGCGAGAGCCGCGAGGAGCTCGATCGCGTTCTCAAAAGGACGGACCTGGCTGCCGCTCGAGCCGTGCAGCAGTGCCGCGTCGCCACCAACAGGCCACCAACAGCAGGCAGTGCCGGAGCAATTGCACCATTGGCAACGAGAGGCTGTCAGCAGCGTTGCCAATAGTGCCGTCAGAGCTCGCACCATCAACTGTCCGCGCGGCACAGCTCAGCCTCACTATGCCATCCGAGCCCGATGGCAACAGCACAGCGCCGTCACGAACCGACAGCGAGCCGCCGGTGACCGTTTCGTCATCATTAGCGCCCGACGACCCAGAGCACGAACCTGCTAGAGCCCTCGGAGCTGCCGCCAGAGACAATGATAACGATACCGACAACCCGGACATTGCGACACCACTTTCCACCTTCACATCATTGGGACCCGGCACAGCACCTCTCAAGGCACCGCTCGCGAGCGATGGACACGTTGCCTCCTCCAATCGGCATGCTTGCACCGCCGACGACTTGCACATGGCCAGCCTCCCAAATGCTGGTGAGACAGCACACGCCGATCGCTGGCCACTTTGTTGCTGCCGCCACGACCACCAGTACCGCTCAGCATCCTCACGCCGGTACTCATCTGACACTGAGATCTCCCTGCTAGCATAGCTGCCAGCGGAAGACCTGCTCGCTAGGTGGATAGCGGAACTCGCTGTCGTTGTGTTCGCGAAGATGGAGTCGCCACTCATCTACACAACTCTTCTACACTGCCCACCCTGCTTGGTCGTGTTGCTGCTGCTGAACATTCATGAACCCATTCTTCGTCGGAAGTCGTGATGCTGCGCTCTAGCGGCACGAGCAGCGGCGTCAGTTGCCGTGGTGTCGACGTCGGAGTCCATGCCAGCCTAAAGCGGCACCGGACTGTCGGGCAGCGACGGCGCAGAGTCTGGGCCGAGATCCTCCTCGCCGGTGGCTGGCATTTATGGCTCGGTGGCCGTGAAGGCTGGCTCGGTGGCGGTCATCTCGTCGGATGAAGACGTGCAGGGCAGATGGTGCGCTGGAACTGCTGATTTGGTGCTTCTTAGCCATCTATATACGTGCTGGTGTCGAAGAGCCCTCTCCGATCGTCCAGAGGTGGCAAGAAGCCCATGTTGAAGCCATGACGCAGCCCGACTTGGCCAGCGCCGGTCGTGCCGCGATCCGCACGCGCTTCAACTCGCAGGACGAGCAGCAGCACCTGCTGCACCTGCTGCCACCGTCGTCTGCCGACCGGTCGCCGCTCAAGGCGTGGCGCAACCTGCCAAGCCCGATTGGGCACCACCACCTGCTGGAGAGCCAAGCCGAGTACGAGCGCATCGAGGCTGAGGCCGAGTTGCACGAGGCCGGAGCGCACCGC
>JAADYH010000501.1:0-19681 GCA_023338125.1 Phytopythium aichiense | reverse complement strand
TCCTCGCAAGTGGGAAGATTGCCGCGCGCGCCTGGAAGAGGTCCGCACGAATGGCAGCAGCCCGACGGCGGACCGTTTGTACATCTACACGGGATCGTCGGACCCGGGGTCGTCGGACGAGTATATCGATGCGGACTACTACTAGCGAGGGGGGAAGAGAGTAGTAGTTTCTGAGTTGAGTCGAAAGGATGCATGTCCGTGCTGTGGTGGCCTCAAGAGAATGATTCTTCGTGTTCGATTGCTCTCTTTCTCCACGTGCTTGTGAATCCAGCTTTCAATCTCCGTCTCCCATCGAGAAACAAAGCACGACAAGGAGAAAAGGGATCGACGGCGAGCGCTGACGCCGACTCAGGTTCGTTTTTGTTCGCTTCGCCATCGATTGGATCGAGTCCATCGACTTCAACCGGACTGAAGTCCCTCGATGCGCGCGTGGCGCTCCAAGTTGGTCTCCAAGTGGGGCTTGGCGTTGGCGCTGCATTCAAAGGCAAACAGCTCAAGCAAGCAGATGCATGTTGAGACCAGAGCAGTCCCGAAATAGCCGTCGCCGCGATGCGTTGCTCAGTCCCCGCTCGAGCCTCAATCGAGCTGTCGCCTCGCCCGACAAACTCCGAGAGGCGCCACAATGTCCCAGTCGCTGGCGGCCGAGTGCCGCCTGGTGGTGTCCAAGTTCCTGGCAGCCTGCAGGCCGGGGCTGAGCTTCACGCCGTCGCTGGCTGCAGCTACCGTGTCCGAGGGTCCTGGCGGCCGCGCGAGCGTGCGCGTGACCTTCAGCCGGCCGAGTGCGGCGCACCCAGCACCAGCTGCGGTCGTCCACGTTCGCTTCGTGCTGTCCGAGGCGCTGGATAGTGTCTGGGGCTTCGCGATCGAGGAGGACCCACACGTGTGGCCGGCGGCGGACGTGGCCTTCGACGACCGCGTGCTCGACCGGGTGCTTAAGCGCAAGCTGCGGCTGCACGACCGCCATCTTGTCGACCTGTTCGACGATTTCGCGAGCTCGCGGCTGCCCGCGGCCATCCGCGCTAAGCAGCACCGGGAGAGGACACACGCGCGGGAGGTAGTGGAGGAGCGTCTGCTCGACAGGCTGCAGCGCCGAGACCCGTACAATGACGGCCGGCTCTCGCTGGCCGAGCTGGCGGCCGCCGCGCACGAGTTGGGGGACGAGCTCGGCAGCTTGCCGCCCGAGGTGGTGCTCGCGCTGGCCCCGACCGCCGACCGAGACGCTATGGTCGATTACGCACCGCTGGTGCCGCTCGCAGCCGAGGCTGCGGATGCCTGGGCCGGATGGGAGTACTACCGCGAGCCCGACGCCACCGCGGACGACAAGGCTGCGGTCGGAGAGAGTGATGCGGACGAGGCCTGCGCCGTCGCCGCGTTCGACGCCACGAGCAAGTGGCAGACGCGGCTGCTCGAAGATAAGCTGCGTCAGCTGCTCGAGGCCGCGGGTTCACCTGTCGCCGATGAGCACGGAGAGGAGCCGATGGACGAGAACGAGCACGAACACGAGGATAAGGAGGATGCTGTCGCCGACGAGCAGCCGGACGAGCAGCTGGACGAGCACGAGCACGAGCAACAGGCACCACGGCGACCGCTGGTCGTGACACTGCGAGGACTGCGTGCCGCTCTCGAGTCGCCGACGCTGCTGCTCAGCGCGTCCGAGATGAACTTGGTCGTGGCACTGGCGGTTGAGACATCCACGTCCTCGACCAAGATGGAGGAGATAAAAGACCAGGTGCTGGAGGTGGCAGCGCTGCCAGCGTTGGTGTCCTCGGCTCGCCGCGTGCTCTTTCGCTTCCAGCAGCGGTCGTTCCTGGCCGGCGGCGGGCCCGAGGACGCGCTCGAGGCGTACCTGCTGCGCCAGTTCGAGGTCTTCGAGCGCGACACACTCAAGGGCTCGGCGCAGCACCTGTCAGGCACGCTGTCGCTCAAGCAAGCCAAGCGTGTAGTGTTCGATGAGCTGCCGCGGCTCACGCTCTCGCTGCTGCAGGCCGCGCACTGCTCCGCCATCTGCGACGTGCGTCGACACCCACGTGACGGCCGCGTGCGCTACCGTGAGTGCGTCCCAGAGATGGCGGCGTGGCTCCGGCGAGATGTGGACGCCGCTCGGCTCGAGACTGCCGCTCGCTGGCTGACCGAGCTGGTCGACGGCGAGCAACACGCGGACGACGCTGCCGTCCTCGCCATGCGGTCGCTGGCGTCATGGGAGCGCGAGGACAAGGTGCGAGCCGCGACACTCCGTGTCTTCCGCGAGTTGGACGACAAGCAGCTGGGCGTGGTGCCGCTCGACAGCCTGCCCGACGCGCTGGCCGCACTCGCTCAAGAGCTGGCGCTGCCCGTGGACCGGGAGGACGAGTGGCGTGTGCTCGCTGCGGCTGCCGACCCCACGGATGCCGGCCGAGTCAGCTACGCCGCCTTCCAGCTGCGCGTGCTGCCGCTGGCGCTCGCCATGGCCCAGCGCCGCGTCGAAGCGCTCGGGATCTCGGACGCCAAGCCCGAGGCGAAGACAGACGCTAAAGACTGAGCGGCACGATGACAAAAGAGCATGGAACGAGCATTCATAACTATCGAACATGCATTCACTTGCTTGCCTCTCTACTCGTCGTCCTGGTTGTCGTCGTCGATGCCGTCGGCACCGGCACTGGCGTTGGCCTCCGAGTCGTCCAGCGCGTCGGCGCGATCCCAGCCCTGCTCGTTGAATTGCTTCTCGTCGATCTCGTCCTCGGGGTCCTTGAAGTCGCCCGCAGGCCGGTTGTCTCGCGCCTCGCCCATGAAGTACAATGGTGACAACGTGCCGCCAGCTCGGTGGTTCGGGAACGGGTTGCCCACGAGCGACATGCTGCCCGGATGGATGCACGACATGACCGAGCGCGCCATGTCCACCATCATGGGCAGGTTGCCACTGATCATACGCGCGTAGCGCTGCCGGAAGTTGGTCATGAGCTGCCGCGTCAGTCGAGGGAAGATCCAGCGCCGCACCGCGATGTGCTGCCGCGTCACGGGCGTCAGCGAGTCACGCGGCGGCGGCATCAGAACCCGGTCCACCGCCTGGTTGTCGGTGTCGCTCGTCAGATCGATATGCCCGTCGTCGTCTCCCGACGGCAACGAGGTGCTCGAGCGCAAAGCGTTCAGCCGCTCCAACGTGCCCTTGGGCGGGCCCTTCCAGCGCCGGCCTGACTTGCAGTCCGTCTCGAGGAAGGAGCGCACGATGCTCTGCATGTGGTTGCGGCACAGGTCCTCTAGCAACACATCGATGCCCTGCAGCACGTTCTTGAGCCCCTTGGCGTCCGCCTCGACCATCATGGCCGCGATCGCGCGCTTGATGGCCGACTCGTACAGCGACACGCAGCTGCTCGACAGGTCCTTCATGAGCTGGTCCACCGTCTTGAGCAACTGCGTGTGCGTCAGCACAATGTCGTCCACGAAGTCGTGGAAGCCACATAGCGACTCCTGCCGCAGATAGTTGAGCGCCAGCGAGCGGAAGCCCACGTCGCCCGCAATGAGCACCTTGCGGTCGGTCGGCAGCAGCGTCATGTCGCGGTACTTGTTGAACCCTGCGTTCTTCTCGTCCTCTTCCGTCGGCGGCGTAAACGTGACGGACGCGAGTTGGTCCGTCGCCTGCGCGCTGCTCGACAGCGCGATCTGCAGCACCTCCATGAAGGCGTTCCGCTGCAGCGGCGCCACCATGAGCTCCAACCGCTTCTGGAACACTTCCGACGGCGCCTGCAGCCCGCGCTGGAGCTTGCGCTTCAGTCGGCCGAAGAGGAACTCACCGTATTCGGTCGTTGACTCCTTCAGCTCGTCCGACACGGGCTCGCGCAGTGTGCTCAACAGCATGGACTTGAGCCATGCGAACGTGTTCATACGCGCGATGCCCCAGCGCTTGGACTCCCGGAGCGCGAACTTGCGCAGCTCCTCCGTCACAGCGCGCTTCTCGTAGAACGACCGGATGCGCAGCTCCTGCATCTCGTCTTCCAGTTCGCCGAACACTTGGCATTGCCGGTGCAGCTGCGCCTTCTTGAAGAAGTTGAACAGGAACCGCACCTCGTACATGCCCGGCTCGGACGGCGCCGTCACCACCATTCGCCCCGGACATGGCTCGTTCTCCTCCACCTCCAGGTACGCCGATGTCGGGATCGCCTCGATCTTGGCGCAGCCAGACGACAGCGCCGGTCGCTTCGATGCTTTGGATGCCTTGGAAGCCATTGCGTCCGGGATGGGAACGACCATTGCATCGACAGACTTGGTCTGCTTGGACGTGGATCCCCAGCTCCAAAACGACTTCTTTGGGTTCGTCTTGCCTCCTGGGACCGCGACAGGGACTGCCATCTTGGAAGCGGAAGCCGCATGGACTTCGAAATGAACGGAGTCTGCCACGGCCTCGTCGTCTGTTGATGAGAGATCATCCATGTCGGGTGATGTTGCTAGTACCTTGGAGACGCGGGGCTTGTTCTTCTCCGGCCCCGCGTCGCCCTCGATGCGATAAAACGCGATGCAGTTGCGGCACTTGGGGTTCGACAGGATCGAGTAATCGACGCCGTAGATGATCCACGACAGGTTGAGCTTCTCGCCCGGCCCGAGCAGCGGCACATCGCACGTCAGGTTCATAAAGAGGTCGAACGTGCCAATCTTGATCTCGTTCGAGGTGAACCGGTCCAGGATATCGTACTTCTTGTCGCTTTCCTCTTTGCCGGTGGGGATAACCTTGGCGTTCGGCTTGGACTCAGCCTTGCCGCCGCCCAGACCCGTCACCTTGGCCTCCATGTCCGAGTGGCGCAGGTAGCAGAACTCGTAGCTGTGCAGGCCGTATTTGGGCTGGTAGATGCCTGCGTCGTTGCCGTACACAAACGATTCGAACAGCGGGTGGTCCATGCTCACACTGTTGTTCGCCGGTCGGAACTTCACCTGGCCATTGACGACCTGGAATCGAAACCAGCATGATCTCCGGTGAGAATGAGAGGGAGACAGCATGGCATCCCTGATTATCGGCGTACCTTTCTCGCCTTCTTCGCTGCTTCTTCGAGCGCGTTGGCGCCGTTGCTCATCAATTGCACCGAGCGAGGAAGCTGATCACACAGTAGCAACAAAGCAGTCAGCACCATCATCCCATCCCAACGTTGCTGGACATGAACTGCGAGGCTTACCGATTTCTGTAGTCCATGCTCAGCCACTTCGTCCGCCAAGATCTCACGCATCTTCTTCTTGTACGGCTTGAGCTTGGGTGACTCGAGCATACCCGTGATGGTGGCATTCGCCTTCTGCAGCTGCTGCTCGTGCTGCTGCTTGGCGGCCGCAACCTTCTCCTCGCTTTCCTCGTCTTCATCGGCGTTGTTGTTCCTTGAGAGCATGCTCTTCATCGAGTCGCGCGCGATTTCGGTCGCTTTTCGCTCCGAAAAATTGCGTAAGCTCTCCGCCCGCGACACGATCAGCTGCCGGTCGAACTCTTTGTCGTCCTGCTTGCGTGCCTTCCACCCGAACGGCTCAGCGTTCAAGTCCTTGAGCAACCGGTAGCAGATGCACTTGTCCATCGTGCGAATGCTAAAGTCACCAGGTGCACGTGCTGGGAACATGCCGATCGCATCCAGCGCATGGAAACGCTGGCGAGCATTGACGTTCCAGCTAACTGTTATCTCGCCTTCGCCGACATCCAGCGCGTCCGTGAGCACCACGTACGTCACCTGGGGCAGTGCGTTGAGGAGGATGAGCGACTTCTTCGGAATCAAAGCCTGCACCGCGTCCATCGCCACCGCTGCCACCACGTCGTTATCAACCAATTCTTTGACTTTGTCATTCCCCTTCTCCTTCAGATCGTCTTTGATCTTCTCAGTCACACCACCCGACTTGCCGAGTTGCACTGAAGGTCCAAGCATCATCAACGACTTATCGTCAATAGTGTTGCCCGTGGTGTCGCCTGGAACTGCTCCATTGCCAGACATGGCAGCCATGCGTTTCTTCCTGGCCGCGCGCTTCCGAGCAATAGCACTTGTGTTAACGGTAACCCCGGGCATCTCTCCCTTCGTCTCCTGCGCACCCTTGTACGCCTCGGTTGCTTTCTTGTACGCAGAAGGGAGGCCCGTGGACTTGGCCAAGTTCTCGACAGTCTCAACGTAGTCCACATACGCCTTGATGATCTGCTGGTTGAGCTCCAACACAGGCGCGACCACCGACGAGATGAGCGCCATGCCGAGCAGGAACGACTTGTTGGAACTGCGATATACAGCAAGCAGCGAAATGATCTCCACCATGGAGCTGCCCCACTTGAACACGGTGCTGTAGAAGCGAGTGTTCGACAGGTAAACGACGTCTTCTTCGCCGGAGAAGCGCAGCAATGAGTGGAAGCGCCACACCGGGTCCTTCTCGCGCTCGGACTCGGGCATGTCGGCCTGAAGAAACTTCTTATTCAAGAAGTAGCTGAAGATCGGCCCGCGGTTCAGCACCTCCGACAGATACGCGAGAACCAGCGTGTCGGGCACGCACAGCCAGAAGAGGCTCACGATCTTGCCGTGCAGTGTCATCATCTGCAGCTGCTTGATCTCGCCGCTCGGCTCCATCTTGTAGCAGTCGTTGGCGCGCTCCTCGACGTTGAACTCCTTCCACTGCATCTCGCCCCATAGCCCAAACGTGACCATCACGATGTTGACGAACGGCATGATGATCTTGCGCTTGATGTACTGAATCTTCCACGTCACGTTGAAGCGCAGGCAAAAGGCGTCGAGGAAGCGCCACTTGGAGCCGGGTTTCATTGCGGCAGTGCGGTACATATAGCCTCCACGCGGACGCCAGCCCAACAACGCGCCAAAGGATCGGCCGATTGACTTCATCATCAACACAAGGTAGATGTAGATGAACATGCCATAGAGCCGAATGAGACCGTAGGCTTTCACGAGATCCCGGAAGGATTTGCTCGTGTAGGCCTTGTAACAGCGCTGGAACAGCCCCGGCTTCAGGCACCGTTTCGGGCAGCACATCTCACGGCCCTCAACAAGGTCTGCGTTGCTATGAACCGCTGCTCGGATGTCGTCAGTCTTCATGGAGTGCGCAAGCTCGTGCAGCTTCTTCTCGTCCTCGAGCTCTGTGAGCGGCACCCAGCTGTACAGGTCCAGCAGCAGCAGCGGCAAACACACAAAGAGGAAGATGGTGATCAAGACGACGGCTGCGACACCGAAGCCGAAGTTGACACGGGCGAGTGTCACGTCAGGACACGTGGGAGTGGCCTCTGTGAACAGCTTGAAAGCCTTAAACGATTCCGGGACATCCAGACCCAGGTTGTTGTAGAACATTCGCCAGTGCCGCGAGATGAAGAGGACGCACGACTTGATGAGGAGGTAGAGCGGGATGACGAGCAGCGCACCGACGTGTTCCAGCACACCCAACGCGCTTTTACCGGGATGGAATGGCAAGTACGTGTCGAGCTTCTGCACCTTGAGCAGCAAGTCCTCCTGGACGACGACGAAGACGATGAACGTCGCGCAGACTAGGAACGTCAATATGGCGTACAGGAAGAACCCAGAGAAGCACTCGCCTGCGGCGTCGAAGAACTGGAGATTCTCCGTCAAATCCATCAGGAAATCCGAGAAGAAGGTGTAAATGGTGCCAAGCAGCCACTCCACCTCCCAGAAGAAGCTCGACATCTTCTCTTTGAAGTCCGCCATCAACTCCCCGACCTCCATCACGTTCAAGTCGAACTCACCCGCGAGCACTGACAGGTTGAACGACAAACTGATGACTGCGAGGAAGTACTTGAAGAGCGCGAGGATTCCGTGTCCAGAGAACTTGATCGCAAGCTTGCCTTGGTCAGACTGCACGACCTTCTTGACCACCTTGGACAAGAACCACATCACTTGCCAGAACGACACATGGAAGCTTGCAGGCTCGACGTGGAAGGGTCCATAGCGACAGAGCTCACCCGCTGTCTCCCCGGGCTTGGATAGACGCCCCCAGTTCTCATCGCTCACACGCCGGACATACTTGGCCACGTACAAACCGCCGCCAAAGAACGCGCGACCGAGAACTTTGGACTGCTCAATCGGAACGTCGCTGTCCAGTTCGTTGTACAGCCGCATGTCGACAGGTAACTCAAGTCCAACCCGCATCAGAGCTCCCGCTTTTGACAGCCGACTTGCTTGGAGGTGCTTCGGCTCCTCCCCGTCATCATTTTTCCCCAACTGCGCTGTCCTGGCTTCAACCTCTTCAAGCAAGTCGCGGATAATGAGCGGGAAGTACTTGCGTGCGAGCGGCGGCGCAGCTTGGTATTGCTTCATGCACTCGTCCATGACAAACTCGCCACCGTCCCCGGATCCAGTGGCTGCCATGTATGCTTCGCTCTTGTCTTGAAGCCCTGCCCCGCCATTGATACCAAATACCTGCTTAAACTTCCGAACGGCCAAGCGACAGAGCGCAGCGGGCGACATGCTCATGTTGAAGATCTCTGCGACCTCAACAAGCTCACGCTCCAGCATACTGCGAGCGGCCTTCACCTTTTCTGGGTCGTTCGACTGCAGTTTTCCAAGGATCGTCGAGCGCAGCAGGTCAGATACACGCACGATCTCAGCAGGAAGAACCACGATCCGGTCTTCAGCACGAGGCGCTCCGCCGTGGAAGCGGAACGAGAACACGACGGGGTCCGAGCTCGTGATCACAGGCTGATTTCTCACGGATACAGCCTTTGAAACTTGGCCGTTCGCTTTCTCCTCCTCCGCGAGCCGATGCGACTGGTCCTCAAGAGATTCCACGATGCGCTTCAGCTCCTCGATCTCCAGTTTTTTGTCCTCCTTCTTCACCTTGGACTTGTCGAGGAGTGCTTTCTTGATTGCGAGGTCCCGTTTCGTCATCTCCAGCTCCTGCTCAAGACCAAATCGCTGCTCGTACACCGGGTCGTAAAACCCATCCGAGTTCTTCAGTGCCTCCATCATTTCCGCGCGATCCGCTTGGGGGAACACGATCATCGAGATGCTGGTCGGCTTGACGTCGATCAACGGCGTGGTTCCGAACGACGTGTGGACGCTATTGACACCAGGGAGGACGGCAAGCGGGGGAGTTCGACCGAGCGTCACACGGGTTCTCGTATCGGTATCGTTGCGGACCAAATAGATTCGGTAGACACCCGGTGGCAAACTCAAGTCGAGTGCGGACGGGAACAGAACTTTACCAGACTGCTTCGTTGCGTCCGTACTCACAATCGGGTCGCGCGGAGTGCCGTAGAATTTTTTGAGCATTTCTGGGATCCACCAGTCGAACATGCGGGTCTCCTCATCCACAACCATCACATCCGTGCCAGCATCTCCGTTTGTTGGAGTGGAGTTGGCGTTACTTTCTCCCGCAACCTTGTTCCACAACAGCAGGAAGTACGGCATTGCCAGCTTGTAGGGGTCGCCTTCGCGAACGACACAGAAGCGGTCGCCTCGCTTCAACGCGGCCGTGCTCCACTTCAGCTGCAGATGTGCGTGCGATGGGTACTCGAAGGCTTCCTCCGCCTTCGCAATCGTGTCCGAGTCGTTCTCTGCCATCCGGATCGTCAACGACGGCAGCTTCATCGGCTTTGCCTCGCTCTGAATCGACTCGCACTTATACTGGAAGTGTAAGAGCAGCACACCAACATCTTGGTGAGTTTCCGTCACAAACGTCGAGAGATCCTCCGTCTCTTCAGCGTCGTCGTGCAGCACGTTTAGCAGGTCACGCAGCTCGAAAAACGCTTGACCAATCAAACGAATCTCCTCAACCTCTGCTACAGCTTTGACAGCCACAGTAGGTGAGGCTACTTTCGCTTTCTTGTCTTTCGCATCAGTAGTAGCAGGAGTAGCAGCATCGTCAACCACAGCCTTGCCTTCCTCGCTTGGCTTTGTAGCTGCGTCGGGGTTCGCTTCAGCTTGCGCTTTCTCCTTCGTTAAGATCTCACCAAGCTCTGTCTGGATCTTCGTCACCGACTCCTTCAATCGGTCCGCCTCCATTTCAAACTCGATCAAGTCCTGACGCTTCTGCTTGAGCTTGGACACCGCCGTCCAAATCCGATTGTCGCCGACTGCGCTCTTTCCTGAAGCGTAGACTTCGGCAACAATCAGTCGCAAGAGACGCTCTTGTTGCTCAACGAGATCCTTCAGGATTGCATTCGTCATCTCCGCCTTCCGCAGAGCCTCTTGCTCAAACCCAAGGTTCAACTGCAGGCGACTTTTGGCAGAGCCGACACGCTTGAACAACCTGCACACGACGAACTTCGGCTTTCGCTCGAGGTCAGGATAGTCCACAAACACGCGGAACTCGTCGTCTGGGAAGCGGATGAGTGCGTCGGGAGATGGATCACGAAGGATCAAGCTCGAGAACACACGCCCGTCGAATGTCCCTTCGCTGAGCATTCCGCCCGGGCGGATGCTCTCTTCGCCCTTCTTGATCTTACGAAGGATTTCGTCGTACTCTGGTGTCTGCGGCTTCGCAGCGGCCAGTTCCACGTCCAGGGCATGAAGCTCCCGCATCACCTTTTGGGTTTGCCCGTGCCACTTCTCTTCCGGGTCAACGCGGTGCACGGGCTCCTTGGATTGATCCCCAAGGAGTTGCTCTTTCACCTTATCGCACAAGCCCTTCTTCTTTTGGGGAGGGATCTTGAATTTGAGACCATCCGCGTCCGTCACCTGGAACATGACGTACAGCTCCTCTGCCTGCGACTCGTCCTCGTTGAACGACGAGTTCTTGTGGATGAGCCGATCGGCCAGCTCGGTGATGCTTCGGACCTGAATATGCAGGAAGCCGCGCTCTCGGGACAGATACTTCGCCCTGAACTTGCTTTTGAATTTGAAGTCTGTCACGGTCTCCTCCTTGACTTCGTCGAGCTTGCTGAACTCGAGTTTTTGCGACCGCAGCTCTTGGAACAGCTCTTCCGCACTGGCCGTCTCCTCCAGAGCTTTCGCAGCGACGTCCTTCACGTTCACCTTCTCCGGCGCAACGCTCATGACCGCCTCCTTGCTGACCTCCGTCTCCTTCACTCGTCGCTCGGGTAGGAGCTTGAAGGTTTCGATGCGGTAGAAGTCAGCGAGCGAGTTACGCGAACCAAGCAGGTCTCCAGCGTACACTTCGATGAAATGAGCGAGCCGCAAGCTGCCGTTGTCATCGACATCAACACTCTCGCAGATCTCCGACCACCGGTCATTTGTGAGCTTGGGCTTCAGAATCTTTGCAGCCGCGAGCAAGTCGCTCAGGTTCTTCTTCTTCATGCCACTCTTGACACTGAACGGTGCAAACAGCTTCTTCGCGTAGGTGATCTCGACCCACAGCGTCGAGCCATTGTCTGCAAATCGGACGCTTGGGTTCCCTCCGCAGATAATCTGCGAGAAAAAGTCGCAGTCCCACCCAGCGAGGCCTCGGTCCTCCAACTGTTTGTTCGCCTCCTCAATCATCGTCTCGGAGAACCTGGCGATCTTGGCTAGCCGCTGGATCGTCTCATGCGTGATCATGTCTCGATCTTCACCGTTCTGGAAGATGGCAACGACCTCGCCGAACAGCTTCTTTGCCGTATCCAAGTGCATGTAGACGTCTTTGGCTTGGTGATTGCTCAAGCCTACGATGTCGTTCCAGCAGCACGCGAACTGCCGACGAGACAGACCCGCAAGCGGTTTAGCACCGAGATTGCTGCAAAGCTCATTCCATGCGGACTTGTTCATGGTATGCTTGTCGCCGCACACGATCCGAATCAGTCGGTTCAGGTCCTCGAGACCGAGCGTCTCCGAGTCGCTCGCCTTCATCATCTCAAACAAGTGGCTTGTATACTCGAGAATTTCCCACAACAGCGCTGGGCTTGTCTTGAAATGCTTCAGCGTGTCCACCACTTTGTTCACTTCTATGCCCTGGTGACCGACCAAGAACGAGTGCCAGTGCTCGTGTAGCTCAAACGCCAACTCTGGAGGTCTTGAAGAACTCCCGTGCTTCAGCGAAACCACTTCACCTGGACCCGCGAGCTTAATGCCGCTTGATAAAAGCTTCCCGCCCTTTTTCGCCGTGAAAGTGATCCCGATGATTTCAATTGTCACAGGGGAGGACTCCGCGATCATACACTGATCCAGCTTCAAGCGGACAGAGTGCAGCTGCGAGTCCCAGAACGTCTCCGCCACTTTGGCACTGACTGGATCCAGCACTCTCGCTGTCATGGTGTCGCTCACAAACCACTTGGCGCTCGGCATCTTCACAACGATCGAGGTTCCTTTCTCCAGCGTCGTTAACGCGTTGAATGTGAAGGTCGTCCGCCCGTCTTCGTGGCAGAAGAACGAGTTCAGACGCAAGAACTGGAGTTGGTAGCGCTTTCCACTCTTGTGGCACGTTACCAACTGCTTCCGGACTTCCTTCAGGTGCTTTTCCGCTTCGCTCTTGCTGAGTGCAAACGGCTTGATGCAGGTGAGCTGGTTGAGCGACGTTGATTCCCCTTCCTTGCCGACCGATACGATCGAACAAAGAATGTCTTGCGGACGGACATCGAGCTCGCTGGCTGCTGACAGCTTCTTCACTGCTGTCACAACTGGGCATTGCCCAAAGAAGTCGTTTCCGAGCGTGATCCCGGAGTCTCCCGCGTGGAAGTCCTTCCCGAGCGGCTGCAGTGACGTGTCAAAGAACTCGGATTCTTCCTCCGACTGATCCCGGATCGGGTTCCCACGCATCGACGACTCTCGGTAGCGCCAGCTTGTATAGAGCGACACAAAGCACACATGCTCGGTCTCTTCTTCAGACACCTGCAGGTCGCCTTCAGATAGCTCACTGGGCCCAAAGACGATGTCGCTGCCGCAGTCCATACCCAAGATGTCGAAGACGAGCGTCGAGTTCTCGCCAATGGCCGTCTCCCCGTCGAAAGCCACTCGAATGGAATCGCTCGCAGCGTCCCACGTCGCTGTTGCATTCGCAAAGTCTGGCAGCTGCGGGATCTCAAATCGCAACTGGAGATCGCTACTGCTCTCATTCACTGGTTTCCATCCATGAGGACACTTCACGACGAGGATTCCGTCCGGAGGCACTTGGGCAATCGTTTTCAGGAAAAGGGTTACCGACTTGCCGCTGGGGTCGAAGCGAAAGTAGGACTCTTGGCGATAAAAGGTCACCTTCCGGATCTTGTTCTCGTCCAGCAGCGCCTTGCCGCGAGCGAGCCGTGCCTCTTCCTCTCCCTTGTTTGGAGCCGGCAAGTCGTTGATCAGACTCACGTCGTTCACGGCCGCGACAATGTCATCTTTCTCGATAATCGCATGAAGCGCAGCGGGTCCGTCCTTGCTAGCGACGGTCAAGCAGTGGCCGTAGAAATCGGACTGGAGAGTGAGCCCAATGTCACCGAGCTCCGAGAACACAATGTCATACGACAGCACTTGGTTCGCCGTGTTCCGAACGATCACGAGAGGCTGCTCGTGGCCGTGCATCGCGTCCGACCCGTCCACCTCGGCTG
This sequence comes from Phytopythium aichiense, assembly GCA_023338125.1. Classification (NCBI taxonomy): domain Eukaryota; phylum Oomycota; class Peronosporomycetes; order Pythiales; family Pythiaceae; genus Phytopythium; species Phytopythium aichiense. The sequence goes on along the minus strand of JAADYH010000501.1, from coordinate 6,282 downwards.
CCGAGTTCCGACGCGTCATTTTTCGCTCACGGTAGTTGTATGTGGTCTTCATGTTCTGGAGCAAGTCGAGCCACACATCATCGTCGACCTTCTCACTCTTCACACGGAGCAAGTTGGTGAATGCTCTCCGCGAGATGTTGTCTTCCTCTCGGTCCTTGATCGTCGCCAGAACATTGTCGTTCGCCAGCACGGCGTACACGACAGACGCTGGGTCGGTGTGCGGAGAGAACACACGCTTGCTCTTGCTCGAGATGGATAGGAGCTCCGTCGGCTGTTTGAGCGTCACAGTAAAGACCTCCGTGAACTGCATCCAGTTCAGGAACTTGGGGGTCTCCTCCAGCTGAAGCTTCTTCGTCAATTCGGTCCACTCCGAGTCGCCGAACACGGGGATGTCCACGCAGCATGCACGCTGAATGTCTTGCAACTGCTCGAGTCCGATCAACTTTTGTGGAGCCAACGGCGCGACAGTTGCTCGGGCCGCCTTCGCTGAGTCTCCAGTAGCGTCGACACCGAACCGATTCACCAGCATCTGCGCGAAGTGGAGGGTTTCCTCGCACTTCATGACCTCGCGGACTATGCCCTGCACGCTCTCACTCCCAAAGAACGGATCGGGCCCAAACAGTGCCTTGAAGTTCTTCTTGGACACGCGTCCGTCTTCTCGCCGATCAGCTAGCTCCTCGAGCGCACGCTTCCAGTTTCTCTCGCTGACCAAGGGCTTGCCCAAGCTTCTGCGAAGACGGTTGAAATCGTCGAAGCCGATCGTGTCAGGCGCGGGCGGCTGTGGTGGGGTGGTTGTGCTGGGTCCGCTCGCGACAAGAGGGGCTGAGCCGGGTCGAAACCAGTCGAACATGTGCTCCAGCGCCGTGCTCGGACTGATGTCTTGGTAGAAAGGCAACGTCGTCGTCGCGAACGACTCGTCCGTCACCGACGCACGTCGAGGACTGAGCTGGGACATCTGGCGCTGCAGCTCCTGGCGCGAGTGGCCATCGTCGAACACGTGAGCGTGCTCATCGATCTCGAGCTCCAACTCGTTGCCTTCCATCGCGCGCTACTGTCCCAGTGCTCCTGCGTCAAAGGCTTCGAAGCAGCCACTTCGCTCGGCGCTGTGATGTGCCTCCCTGCCCTGTGAAGTCAAAGTGCCGGTGAGGGCACCGCCGACCCCTGGCAGTCGTGCAGCATGATGAGGCGAAACCCCTTGCGCTCATGGCTCAAAGAGCCGCCATCGAAGCGGCACGCGGCTCCCCGTCCAAATCTCCGCCGGCGATCGGATCAGCCGTCGCCGCCTGTTCACAGCGCGGGAAACGGCCGAGACAGAGTGAGTCGAACCAGCCGCCGCCGCTTCCCGAAGTCGTTTCTGTCAACACCGACGCCATCATCCAGCAGCACAAATGGTCATCGGCTTGCCGCTCTCCTCGCACCTTCTAATCGATCACTGCGAGCGAGCACCTTGGTCGATGGGCGGAACAACAGCATGAGCGACCAATTGGACGAATTCGTCACCGACACTTCTAGAACACCATCCGTCGTCCAGAACTGTTGTGGAGCGATGCCAGAGCCCGGGCATATGCATGCAAGCATACCACTCATCCTCCAATGAGAGCGAGCTTCCTTCCATCCGGTCAGCCCGTTGCTGCACCTCGGCGTCACACTGGGGTGAGATTCCATAGGCATTCACGGTCATCACCACCACCACCCGGCTGTCATTGAAACCATCGGTTGCATCCGATGGACGCGACGGCGAGCGTCGTCATACGACCACAAGGCATGCCGCAGTCGGGAGGGTACCCGACACGCGTCCGGCATGGCCATGCACCACCCGTCCTGCCTGCCTGCCGCGAGCGCATTTCCGCCCGACGAGTGCGAGCAAGCAAGCAAAGCCGCACCTGGCCATCTCCGTCGGCAAAGTTCCGCATCGAGACCCATTCCTCGGGCGTGGCGGTCTCACCGACTGCGACAACTGACCAGCCACACACGACGCCATCCCTGCATGTCGTACCCAGCCAGCATCCTCATTGCCCTCGGCGGAGGAGTCAACGTCAGTCCCTTTCTTTGCCGGTGAAAGACACTCTGGCCGAATGCTCGCGGCCGGCGGACAGAGACACGGGCCATCCATCATCTGCTTGGCCGCCAGAGATGCCGCTTGAAGCTTCCGGGCAATCCGCGGCGCGTGGCCGACGGCGTCCCGTCTCGTGGTCGCCTTTGACGCGCTGGAGCATTGACGCTGACGCCGCCACGCATCAATGCCATGCATGGTTCACAAGCCGTGAATCATGAGCACAGCCCTCATGTGGTCCACGCGACGTTCCGGGAAGGCGCAGCTGCGGGCATGCCTGGTTCGTGTCTATGCCACTGTCGGTCCGCCGCGGTGGCGCGTGCGCGTGCACCTGACACGCAACGCGGAAACGACTGGCCGCGAATCTTCCTCTCTTCCTCTCGCCATCTCCCCCCGTTTCATGACTGGCGTCGACAAGCAGCCTGGTCGACGCTCGGGATCGCATCAAGTAGACGAAGAGGCTTCCGCCGCGGAGAACGAACCGGCCGGGCTCTGCGCGTGCTTGAAGCGGCCCCGCCGGAGTCCGGCGTCGGAGTCGGAGCGCCGCCGCCTTCTCCATGCGCGCGCGTCAATCCCCACCGCCAGTCCATGCTCGTGTCCTGCATGCTCACGCCTTCACCCACCGCCCCATTTTGACTTGGATGTTGTATCTAGAGCAACGAGCCATGAGTCGGCGGATCTTTTTTGGCTCGCGCGTCAAAGCGAAAAACCTCGGTAGAAACCTTGCGCATCCCGAGGTTTTATCATATCTGATCGCGCCCAGAAAAGATTCCGCCGCGTGCCCATACAGCCGGCCAGTTCCACCTACAAACTTTCCGTCAACTATACAAACATCCAGTCTCGCATACAAGCTTCAAGTCGCGCATACAAGCTTCAAGCTGGATCCGGAGCGCCTGAGCGGCCAGCCACCACCAAAGACTGGGGGGGGGGGAAGGAAAGCGGATCCTTTGTGGAGATCCGGCAGTTGCCCGGTGCTGGCATTTCGGATTTTGCGCCGGCGCCCGTGGAAGCTTCTTGACCCCGTCGACCGCCCGCGGATCTCGGAGGGTAGAGGCTCAAGCAGGCACCATGGCGGCCTCCGACTACGAAGCGTACGCCTACGTGGTGTCGGCCAGCGTGTTCGGCATGCTGTTCGCCGTGTACCTGTTCTGGGAGGTGTCCAAGATCAAGGTGACCCGCCGCGGCGACGGCTACGCGCTGCTGTCGTCCGAGACGCGCCACCACACGGCCGACCGTCTCTTTGAGATCTTCACGGCGATCCAGGAGGGCGCCCGCGCCTTCCTGCTCGCCGAGTACACGCTGTGCTTCGCCTTCATCATCGTCTTCGGCTCCGTCGTGCTGGTGCTCACGTCTTTCGTGAACAAGGACGGCCAGAAGTTCGACTGGCTCACGGGCTCGCTGACGGCCACGGCCTTCGCCGTCGGCGGCCTCACGTCCATGGCCTCGGGCTACCTCGGCATGATGGTCGCGGTCTACTCGAACGCGCGCACCACGGTGTCGGCCATGAAGGAGGGCTCGCGCGGCTGGACCGAGTCGTTCAACACGGCCTTCCGCGCCGGCGCCGTCATGGGCTTCGGGCTCTCGTCGCTCGCGCTGCTCGTGCTGTTCGTGCTCATCAAGGCGTTCGAGACCCAGTACCCGCTGGCCACGGACGCCAAGAAGCTGTTCGAGGCCATCTCGGGCTACGGTCTGGGCGGTTCGTCGATTGCCATGTTCGGCCGTGTCGGCGGTGGCATTTACACCAAGGCCGCGGACGTCGGTGCCGACCTTGCCGGCAAGGTGGTGGAGAACATCCCGGAGGACGACCCGCGCAACCCGGCCACCATCGCCGACAACGTCGGTGACAACGTCGGCGACGTCGCTGGTATGGGCTCGGACCTGTTCGGCTCGCTCGCCGAGTCGACGTGCGCGTGCCTGGTTATCTCGACCCAGAGCCCGCAGCTGATCGCGGCGGGCTGGCCGGCCGTGCTGTTCCCGCTCGTGATCACGGCCACGGGCATCTTCGTGTCCGCCGCCGCCACCTTCCTGGCCACGCACGTGTGGCCCGTGAAGAAGGAGAAGGATGTGGAGCTCGTCCTCAAGGTGCAGCTGTTCGCCACGACGGGTCTCATGACGGCCATCATCATCCCGGTGGCCTACTGGCTGCTGCCGGCGTCGTTCGTCCTCGCGGATGTGTACACGGTGACGCCGATCCGCGCGTTCTACTGTGTCGCGGTGGGTCTGTGGGGCGGCTGCATCGTCGGCTTCGTGACGGAGTACTTCACGTCGCACAGCTACAAGCCCGTGCGTGAGGTGGCCCAGTCGTGCGAGACGGGTGCTGCCACCAACATCATCTACGGTCTTGCGCTCGGCTACAAGTCGGCGATCATCCCGATCACCATCATCTCGCTCGCGGTGTACGTCGGTTTCTCGACCGCCGGCATGTACGGCGTGGCCCTGTCTGCCCTCGGCTTCCTCGGAACGCTCGCGACGTGCCTGGCCATCGATGTGTACGGCCCGATCTGTGACAACGCCGGCGGCATCGCCGAGATGGCCGAGCTGCCTGCTGAGGTTCGTGACAAGACGGACGCCCTCGACGCCGCCGGTAACACGACGGCTGCCATCGGCAAGGGCTTCGCCATCGGCTCGGCCGCTCTGGTGTCGCTCGCGCTGTTCGGCGGCTTCGTCACGCGCATTGAGGAGAAGAGCATCAACATCCTGTCGCCGATCACGTTCGCCGGTCTGTTCATGGGTGCCATGCTGCCGTACTGGTTCACGGCCATGACGATGAAGTCGGTGGGTACGGCCGCCATGGAGATGGTCAAGGAGGTGAAGCACCAGTTCGCCACGATTCCGGGTCTGCTGGAGGGCCTGCCCGGCCACGGCCCTCCGGACCACGCTCGGTGCATCAAGATCTCGACGGACGCCTCGCTGCGCGAGATGATCCCGCCTGGACTCCTGGTGATCCTGTCGCCCATCCTGACGGGCACGTTCTTCGGCGTGCACGCCGTGTCGGGCCTGCTGGTCGGCGCGCTCACGTCGGGCGTGCAGCTCGCCATCTCGCAGTCGAACACTGGCGGCGCCTGGGACAATGCCAAGAAGTACGTGGAGAAGGGCTGCGTGTCGGTGGAGGACAAGGAGGGCAAGCTGATCGTGCAGGGCAAGGGCAGCGCCATCCACAAGGCGGCGGTCATCGGCGACACGGTGGGCGACCCGCTCAAGGACACGTCGGGCCCGGCGCTCAACATCCTCATGAAGCTCATGGCCATCATCTCGCTGGTGTTCGGCGACTTCTTCAAGAGCATCAACGACGGCCGCGGGCTGTTCAACGTGCCGCTCGACAAGCAAGTGGTCGCCGCCGCCGTCGCCGCTCCTCAGCTCTAGATGGGCGAGCCGCGCGCGTCGTAGGCGTCTACGTTCGCTGTCGACCCTTTTTGTTCCTGTCGTCTTTAGTCTCTCAATGGGAGACGGAGACTGAAAGTTGAATCCATCCACGAGTGAGTGGATGGAAGAGGGCAGTCGAACACGAAAACTCGTTCTTTCGTGACGCTTCTCGTTGCATTTCGCCACTGCACTGACATTGATCCTATCTGACAAGTCACCAACTCACCAACTCACAGACCACCTTCGTTCCCCTCCTCACCAGTAGTCCTCGTCGCTGGAATCGCCCGACGACCCCGTGTAGATGAACCAACGCTCCACTGTCGGGCTCTTACCAGCCGCGCGGATCTCTTCCAGGCGCGCGCGGCAATTCTCCCACTTGCGAGGCAGTGTGAGGCCTTTGCTGCCCAGCAGGTACTCGACGCACAGCTCCGCTTTGGCTTCGTCTCGACACGACTGCATGACAGCATTGTACAGATCACGAGGGTACCAGCCGTCCTTTTGCTCTCGGAACGCTCGGATATTCTCCCTGCTCCTCGCCGAGTACGCCGTGTGCTTGAACAGGAACGCCATCTCCTCCATCGTGTCCACGGTTTCATCCACCATCCCGTTCCCAGACGCGATGTACTCCTCACACAGCCGCGAGTCCGTCCGGAGCTGAAGCCCTCGCTGCTTCAACGCGGTCGTCAGCTTAGTAAACCGACAAGCGCAGCGTTCCAACTCTGTCTTTGGCTTGACCTTCAGTTCAACGGACTTGGCATAGGCGGCGAACGCCGGCGACAGCGCCTCGAGGAAGGCCTCGTGCTCGTCGCGCTTCTGCTTCTTGGTTGCCGCCAGCTTCTTGACGCGCGAGTCGTGCTGCGCCAGAC
>JAADYH010000500.1:0-19692 GCA_023338125.1 Phytopythium aichiense | reverse complement strand
TGGCCGTGCGAAGTCGCAGGTGTTTTCACTGAGGCAGATGCGCGCAAGTGATCCTTTTGGGACGAGGGAGGAGCCGTCCGCACCTGCCCGGATCAGGCAGGCAGCCGTGCACTTCAATCGGTGTAGGGTTCTCCACAAGTTTACCGAGTGGCGCAAGTCCGCCCCAGTGCAAGAGCAAATGCAAATCCTCACTTGATGCACTCACGTCAGTTCGAGTGATGAGCGCCGGAGCCTCGCGGTTCAGTACTGTTCAGTGCAGCGTCATGATCCGCGACGCGGTGCGCGCCAACCCAGGCGCTTCAGACGCTTCTTTCACCACCAAAAGACGAAAATGCAGCGCGCGCATCTCGATCCGCAGTGCGAACCGCGAGAGCGGTTCGGGTCCACGGCGCACGTAGGTCGATGATTTTTTGGCGCATCGGAGCCCGTGCTCGCGTGGATCCTGCCCGTCGCTTGGTGGCGGATTCCAGCCCCCCCAGCAGCTGGTATCGGCGATTTCTTCCACCCTCTGTATCTCGACTCGTGAGTGGTTCAAATGGTCCATTGCTCCGCGCTCCCCGCGGCTTTTTCACCGCGGCCTCCGCGCGTGGTGGCCTGATCGCCGCGATAAAAATTCGCCACCGAACGTAAACGGCTACTTGCGGGGACACGCGTCCAACGAGCACGGCGGATGACCAGCATCAGCCCCACAAAGCCGCCGCTGCTGTAGGGCACTGTGGCTTCAGTAAAGAACTCGCGGGGGTTCTGTGGTGTCTGGCCCAGCAGAGAGCGCGGCCGCCGCCGCTCGTCAGGTCGACGGTGACGTGAGAAATTCCCGCGCGCCGCCGCTTCGTCTCTCATGCGGACGGTGCGTGGATGAAGGTTCGGCTTTCACCATCCAAGTGACCGACTCGATCCTGCTCAGAGAGCGTGGCCGGCTCCCTGTGGGGACACCAGGGACAGTCTTGGTTCTGCTTTTTTTCGTGGACTCTTGTGTCTCATATCATGCCCTATATGGACGAACGAGCGACGGCGAACGATGACGTGGACGGCTAGGAGTTTACAAGTGGCCATGAACATTCAGTTGGAGAGTCGTTGGGCATGGAAGCGGAAGACCGCTCCTGCTTATCGCCTTGCCGGACACAAGCGCGTTGACCAGCAACCACCACCACCTCGTATCGAACCGGACACCGCGCGTGTTCCGAATAGTCGCGACCTTTCGCGTGCTGACTTTGTTTTTGTATGCGGTCTCCTCCCACTGAACGCTATCCCGGCTCAAACTCACTTGATCAATGCATCGTGTCACGTTTCCAGTCAGTTTTTAGAATCGTGCTGCGGGCCGCCTGTCTGCCCGGCCTCTCAGCAAATCAGCGAATGGGTGCGTCCACGCCGAAGTTCGGGCAAGATTTCCAGCAAAAGCGGCGGCCGTCAATGCTTACTCACAGTCAATCAACGTCATGCTCGCACTGCTCGAGTCTTGCTGATACGCACCTGTGTGCTGCTGGTGTGCTGCTGTCGAAGTGTGTCAGTCAAAAATACGTATTTGTTCGCGATCGCTTCATTGTATTGACGATAAATCTGCGTCGGTAACGGCAAGTTCAGGCAGGCGCGAGCGAGAGCAGCCTTGGAGGTGCAGTCACCGAACTTGACCGCTCTGGTCTTCTGCATTGGGAAGTCAGTCACTCTCCAGTGCACACGAACGCCCGCATTGGATCTTGCCTGATTCTTCCGGTTTGGCCATCCGCAAATCGTCAGCCATTGCTGAGCACAGAAAGTCTCGAAATCCGGAGTGCATGTGTGAGTGTTGGTCCTCGGTTATCACAATTCTGCAACCAATGACTCACAACCGAACGAGAGCTTGTCGCACCACACCACGCTAACACAAACATGCTACCGCCACAGTCCAAAATTGGCATTGTGCCGAGAACGTTCCTCACCTTGCGATTCAGACTTGAATCGCATGGCGCGCGCTTCAGCCTGCCAAGCGAACCCCAACGGAAACGAGCCGCAAACCGCCTGCTTCTTGGCTCTTATTCGTTGAAAAAGAGCAACGGCTTTCCTTTCTGCTTCCTGCGGTTGTGGTGCAGCATCAAAACCCATAGTCGCAAAGCTGGAGGGTCCTTCCCGTTGATCGTTCCGGCGTGGCCTTTTTGCTCGACAAGGCAATCATTCCCCTTGATGGCAATCGAGCGAGCAGGCGTGAGGCGCAACGCCTGTCTTGTTCGCCGGTATTGTTTTTCTGGCGCCAATCATTTGGAAGATATCGCGGCAGATACAACCAGCGCCAATGGGGTTGGTTTCACGGAATGAAGTCGGCGCGACGCCATTTCTGTTGTGGTCGAGGCATGCGCGGACTGATGGCATGCAAGTGTTGTGAAAGACTATGAATCAGCAACTTCTTCGCGCGTTGACCATCGATCCACTGGGTATTCCAAAGTGCTCTGCAGATCTTGAGTTGCAAGTGCGTTTGTGTGGGGAGGAATGCAGTGCTTCCTGGTGTCGCCCCGCTGACCCATGTCCTCCGCAGGCACGATCGATCGCGGTGTGGACTGATCTGGGAATGCTGTGCCCTGTCACCAAGCTTGTGATTGCTGGTCGGTGGCATCGCGTGTGCCACTGTGGCCGACACAGTGGGAGGCGGATGCCGAACAGCATAGGGGAAGGGTCTGCGCGAGACTCGTGTAAAGGCGCTGCGCATGAGAACAAAAAGCCGCTCGGCCCTACCCCCTCCCACGATTGTGCAGTCGTCGCCCGGTTTGTGGCGCAGCGCACTCGAACGGCCGGTTTCTGTGCTTGGTGCCGTTGGCGCCGGCGCTTCGGGCATACAGAAGCCAGCACATTCGGCGCCCCGTCGGCTCGGTGGCAAGCAGTGCCAGTGCCCAGTCCTGGACAGTCCAGGCCGCCAGCCGCCAGCCGCCAGCCGGCGCGACGGCACGAGCGTTCAGCGCGGCGCCAGCTGCTGCGGCGCACGCAGTTCCCATTTCCCATTTGGCCCCCGCGAGCGCACGCGCTTTCCTCCGCCCCAGCAGTCGGCCGCTCTTCTCTCTCAGTTCCGCAGTCACTCCGCCTGCCGCTCTTTGCGATCGGCCGCGCGACAAACAGCCCGCTTCCGAGAACCAAGAGGCCCACAGTGCCCGACCGCTGACACCCCGCCAAGGTTTCCAACCGACCGACAAAGCAACCGAGCAACAACATGCTGGCCCCGCCGTCGTCCGACTTTGGGTATTCCCCGTCCCATGCGACCATGTACAACGCTGCAACCGGCGGCGTGCAGCAGAGCGGCGAGCGACCCAAGCTCTTCATGGTCGAGGCCCACCCGTCGTCCATGGCCATGGCCATGGCGGCGGGGACGCCGGCCGCGCACATGGGCTACGAGTACCAGCAGCAGCAGACGCCGCAGCACGCCATGACGCCGCAGCACGCTATGCACGAGCCGCTCATGATGAGCGTCAACAACGGCATGGCCTACTACCCGCCGCTGCTCGGCGCGGGCGCCGCCTCGATCGTGCACACGCCGCAGAACCAGGTGCAGCAGCAGCAGCAGCATATGCTGCACGTATCGTCCGACTATGACTACGCCAACGGCACGGTGGTCACGCCCGCGTCCTCGTCGTCGTCCAAGACGGGCACCAAGCGCTCACGCGAGGACCTGAACCTGAAGGAGAAGAAGCGCATGTTCAAGCTCAACGACCGTATCAACCAGCTCAAGGAGATGCTGGACGAGGCCGGCGTGCAGACCAAGAAGAACAAGCAGTCGGTGCTCGACAACGCGTCGCACTACATCGAGATGCTGCGCAGCAACCTGCTGATCGCCAAGCAGAAGGCCGAGCGCGCCGAGAAGCAGGCCGAGGCCTTCCGCGCTCAGGCGCAGGCGCAGCGCCAGACCAACGGCTCGGCCGGCGACAAGCTGCTGCGCGGTTGCTTCCAGAAGACCACGACGCCGCGCGTGGTCGTGGACCTGCACCTGCAGCCCGTGACGTTCAACGCCGCGTTCGTGTCACACACTGGGCAGCCCGAGGCCGCGCTGCTCAAGAAGAAGGAGGCGCTGCGCAAGTTCCTGTGCGTCGACTCGGAGGCGCTGGACGCGCTCGTCAAGCGCGTCAGTCGCGAGAAGAAGACGGCCAGCGTCGTGGTCGAGGCCGCGAGCGCCAAGGGCAGCGGTGAGGAGGCGACGCAGCGCGTGACGCTCGTGGCATCTGCCGTCACGGCCGACGACGGCAGCAAGACCACCAACATTGAGTTCTCCATCGTGCCGGTGGTGGAGGAGCTCAAGCCGGCGCACACCCGCGCCGAGGCCGACGCCGAGACGTCCTCGGAGGAGTCGGCGCCGTGATGTATCATTATTATGTAAGACCGGGGAAGCTGCGCGCGCGGCCGAGCAGCCGAGCGAGCGAGCGAGAGAGCCAAGAGTATGTGGCGTGTAGTTGTCGTAGTATGTGTGTGTGTGTGTGTGCTCGAGTCGCGTCGGATTCGTGTCATCGGCTCCCGCTCCTCCAGGACTGAGTGTCCGTCCGCAATGCATTCCCGTTCCGTTCCACCATCGTCTTCCATTGCTCCTGCATCCGTCAATGGCCGCGCTCGAACCGTCACCACCTCTCATATCGTCGCACGATGGCTGGCGCAGGAGCATTAGGCAGACACTTTTCAACGGCCATGCCGGTGCTCGCTGCACAGTGACAGGCACAGGGACTGTCTGCATCCAGCCGCCGGTCCGCCCAGTCGGTCAAGCGCCGCACTGTGCCGCACCAGAAAGACGCGCGCACCCTCCTCACATCCGCGTGGAGCCTCCGGACCCTCGAGCACGCGCGCGACTGGATTGTCGGCTGGGCAATGTCCAGTGGACATGCCAGGCCGGCGACCGAAGGCAGGCGGCAGCGAGCATGTCCCGCATGGCGCCGCTTCAACCACGATGACACGTCACTAAACTGATCATGATGATAGTGTCTTGAATGATGATGGCAACCTCTTTCACCCCTCACCTATTCGTCAAAAAGATATCCAAAATGTCATTTTCAGCGAATCAGAGTCGGATACATCGGCGAAAACGCTGTGGGATCAGCGGCGGACCAAACAGAGGCACAAAGCGACACCTGGACGCGACTCAACAGACGCGAGCGATCCGATCGATCCGCGCGCTTCTCCTCGGTCCCCGCGCGTCTCCACGGCCCTGTGCCTCCACCGCCGGCAGCCGACGCCCCTCTGCTCCTCAGCTGTTACGTGGCGGTGGCTGATACCTCAGCGCGCGGCTGCAGACGAAAGCGCAAGCGAAGCGCGAGGATGGACGCGTCCCGACCGCTTCTGGGCGGCGAGCGCGACGATCAGGACAGCGAGCGCACGCCGCGCGGACTCGAGTGCCTGCCGCGGTGGCGTGCGTCTCCATCTGCCGACTCGCACACGTCGTCGTCGTCGTCAAACGCGAGCACGGGCGAGCGCCGGCAGACCAAGCCGCGCAAGAGCGCCAAGCGCCTGGCCGACCGGCACGGCAGCTACCAGCGCGGTGCGCTCTTCCCCGACGACAAGGGCGGTGAGGACAGCCAGTACGCGTTCATTCACGATGGCGACGACAGCGCGTACGACCGTGCAGACAGCGAGGACGGCGAAGGGGGAGCCGGGTGGTGCTGCGTGTCGGCGAGGCGGCAGCGCGCGGCCTGCGCCGACTGGCTCTGCTGGAAGTGGCTCATGCCCGAACGCATCGCCGACTACGACGACTTTGCCTCCACCGCGCAGGTATGCTGCGTCTGGTGGTGGCGTAGAGTGATGGAAGAGACTGACGAAGGCGTGCCGCAGATGGGCGAGATCTACTTCATCCGGCAGAAGACGCGCGAGTACTTTGAGCCGAACACGCCAGGTCAGTTGCGGATGCGTCAACTCGTTGCAGACATCTTGAGGCTGACAGTGTGTGGTGACTACCGACCGACAACTGATAGACGATGAAGACATGGTGCGCCACTTGTGGAACGGACTGTTCCCGACGCTGCCGTACGAAGGCCGCGTCAACTCTCGCTGGCACGACGTCGGGTTCCAGGTCTGTGCCCCATAGCGAGGACGCTCCACGCGTCGTGGCCAACGGCAGGTGCTGCTGTTTCCTCTCTGTATTAACCCTTGCTTCTCTGTCGCTCCTGCGCTCAGAATGATGACCCGGCGTCCGATCTCCGCAGCTCTGGGCGGCTCGCGCTCAAGATGATGCTCTTCTTTGCCGACCACCTGAACGACGAGTTCAAAGTGCGTCTCGTTCTTCGCTGCATGGCAACCGCTGCGGCTGGTAGACTCACAAGTGATGACTGTGTGCTCGCAGCGAATGGTGCGCGATAATCGCTTCCCCGTCTGTCTGTGTGCGATCAACCTGCTGGAGGTCCTGCTGAGTCACCTGAAGCTCAAGGACCCGCCTCCGCTCGTGTGTCCATGCTGTGGGACGGAGAACGCCGAGCGCGAGATGGCGCAGCCGAATCGCGCGCGGCCTGAGCTGCGAGGGTTCGCTCGGCTACTGGATGACGCCGCCGAGTCGGCTCAGGCGTCCGGGCAACTCGTGTTCTCCGCCTGGGCTGTGGAGCTCGCGCTCGCGCAGGTGTTTATGCACTCGATGCTGGTGCTGGATGCGGTGTGGGCCCGGCAGCTGCGGCGCGACCCGAGCGCGACGCTCATGCACTTCCGAGACGCGTTGGTCGACACGCGCGGGCGCCTGATTGCGTTCCTCTCTCGACGCAACTCTCCGCTCACGCTCGTGGAGCTGCACGCATGGAGCTTTCGTCAGTGCGCCAAGCTCAATACTGGCCGCCCTGCTCTTTAGACGTCTTGCAGCACGTTGGTCCCTCATCAATCATGATAACACGGGTGCTAGACTGGTGATGCATTTCACGTTCGCATATAACGGCTCGCTTGACATCTCGCCGTTTCTTGTACAGTCAGGTTAGAGCGGCACGCTCCAGTCGATGGGCGTCTTGCCGTTCTTCTTCAGATAGGCGTTGGCTCGCGAGAAGCACTTGGAGCCGATGAACGGCGCGTTCGTCTTGGTCGCACCAAGTGGCGATGGGTGGGACGACTGCACCACCAAGTGTTTGCTCTTGTCGATCATCGACCCCTTCTCCTGTGAGCACAACCGAACGCGTCAGTGATACTGTCCAACGCTATCAAGTAGGCGTGGTAACGTACCTGGGCAGGCTTTCCCCACAGCAGAAACACGACGTTCGAGGCGTCGCGGTTGATGGCGCGGATGATGGCGTCCGTCAACTGCTCCCAGCCCTGCTTCTTGTGCGAGTTGGGCTCTCCGCGACGCACGGTGAGCACCGTGTTGAGCAGCAGCACACCCTGCTGGCTCCAGCACGACAGACACCCGTGCGCTGGTCGGGTGATCGACACGTCGGCCATCGCTTCCTTGTAGATGTTCTTGAGGCTCGGAGGGGGCATGACGCCACGACGCACCGAGAAGCTGAGCCCGTGCGCCTGCTCTGGCCCATGGTACGGATCCTGCCCGAGAATGACTACCTTCAGGTCCGGGAACGCGCAGTCTCGGAGCGCCGCGAACACGTCTTGCGGTGGTGGGTAGATGGTCTTCTTCCCCTCTTCGCGCTTGAGGAACGCGGCGAGGTTCTTGAAGTAGGACCGCGAGAACTCGGCCTCGAGCACATCGTACCACGACGGGTGCATCATCTTGTCGAGCGTCAGCAGTAGGTTGCTGTACTTGAACGTCAGCGGTCCCGAGGCTCTCGTGTCCTTCGCTTCCTCCTCATCAGCAGCGTCCGCATCGCGCTTGAGCTTCTTGGCCACGGCGTCGGTGTGGTCGTCGTCCTCCTCTTCCTCCCGCTCGCGCTTGGCGCTCGGCTTCTGCTGGGGCGGCGAAGCCTCCGACTCCTTGTCTGCCCCCTGCTGCCGCTGCTTCGGCCGGCTCGTCGCGCCCGACGGGCTGAAGAACGAGCGGATGTCCCGTGCCATGGCGCTGCTTTGCTTGTCAATGGTGAGCGGCTCGACACTGTGGATCGATCTCCCGCCATCTCGTCCGGGTTTTGGCGCCAAGTTTGGTTACATAACAAAATATGAAAGATTTCATAAAACATCATTCGTGCTTCTATATTTGATATAGAAGGTTTTGCGTCCCGACAAATGGCCGGCGTCAGCAGTGCGTGATCTGCCCATCAGAACCTTCACTACTGCATGTTCAAGTACAATTACTCAACTTGTGTGAAACTTATAAAAACATAAAACCTAAATATAAAACCTGTATAAAAGCGTACCCCGCTCAAGAACGCTTGGTCGTCATTCCTTCGTAACAGAGTGACGGTCTCCTGTGCCTCGGTGACCACCAAGCGTGCGCCTGACCTGCCCGAGGAGGCGCCGCGCATGGCATTTCGAGACGCTGAGCGGGGCCTGCAGCACAGTCGCCGAGCGCCAGGAGCGAGTCGCCAGCTGACCACCACCGCGGGACGTGCAACGTGAGAGAGCCGCGCGTCTCTGTGCCGCTCGGCGTTCGTTTGTTTGTCGACTAACGCGCTACGCCGCCGCCAGACCAAGTGCTCATAATCCAATCCGCCACGCCACCCGCCCCAGCCCTCCCGCCCTCACGAGCCGCAGAGAAGCAGAGAAGCAGAGAAGCAGTCAGCATGGCCGTCGTCACGCCCTCACAGCTGGAGAACAAGATCCGCCAGGTGCGTTGGCTGGAGTTGGAGGAGGAGGGAGAAGCACAAGGCGGAGGGACTCAGTGGGTATGAATTGATGGAGCTAGGAGCTCGGCGCCGAGCTCGTCGAGGCCGTGGACCTGTCGGACGGCTGCGGCAGCAAGTTCAGCCTCATCGTGGTGCACAGCGGCTTTGACGGTGCGTCCGTGCTGCTGGGTACAGTCCCTCAGCGGCGCGTCTGACGGGCTTGGTCCACATGAACACAGGCCAGTCGCTGCTGGAGCGCCAGCGCCGCGTGAACGAGTGCCTCAAGGAGGAGATGACGCGCATCCACGCGCTGCAGATGAAGACGTGGACGCCCGCGCAGTACGCGCAGAAGACGCAGCAGCCGGCCCCCGTCGCGCAGTCGGCCGGCGAGAACTAGCTGGCTGTCCTGTCCTCCATTCGCGTCTGGCGATGTCGTGCAATTAGTGCGGCGACTTGCCCTGCTTTCCTTGCCATTGAATTCAATTTGAAGAAGTTGCCAGCCCATTGCCATCATCCCATCGACAGTTTACTATCACGAATGCATATCACTCTCCACTATAGCCGGAAGCGCATCGAGCCCGCCTCGCCGTCTTGACAGCCCTTGGGCCACGTCAGGTCGATGTTCTCGACGTGGTACGCGTCCATGTCGACCTTCTCGCCGCTGGGCAACGCCAATTGCCGGTGATGCACCTGCTCAGGGTAGTCCTCATCGGCCAGGATGTCGGCGAAGCGAGCGGCCAGGTTCTCCGTGTCCGAGTGCTTGACGCGGTCCTGAGGGACGAAGATGATGATAACCGCGAGCACGAGCAACAAGACCATCCCGGCGTACGTCGCGATGGCCGAGGCGATCGGGATTGAGTACTTGATCTCCTTCCGCTCGCGATCTCCATTGAACTGCACATCGCCCAGGAATGCGTTGGTGGTGTAGTTGGTGCGGCTCGCGGCCGACGCAAGCTTGACCGTCTTGACTGCAGCGTTCTGGAAGAGGTACAGTAGTGCCGATGTGTACATGGACTGCAGCGGCTCGTCCAGGTAGTAATGGTTGGTCTCGAGTTGCTCGATGTACGAGTCGATGAGGACCGAGCAGCCGATGTCTTTGAGCGTCTGCGTCTTGTTCCAGCTCACAGTCGTGAATCGCTCCTGGTTCAGGTACTCCCACTCGTAGTACGCGTTCGCTGACTCGTAGTAGAACGGAGGCGAATTGAGCGTCACCAGCGGCACCGGACGTCGAAAGTCGGCTGTCAACCGCGCGGCAGGCAACGACGAGTTGTGCACCAGCAGAGCCTCCACTGTCAGCGAGTTGGGCGACGTCAGGTTATGGAGCACGTGGACGAGTCCGCTGCAGTCGCTGGTGGTCACGTTGCACTGCGCATTGAACACAGCACTTGTGTTCTCGACTGTCCACTGGAGCTTGGCAAATGACAGTGTGATGTAGCGCCGCGGCATGATGATGTAAGGGATCGTGCCCTCGCTCACGCCACTGTCCAAGGTGTCCCCGGATATGTAGGTCCCCAGACCATAGAGGAAGACCGCGTCGCCGCTAGGAGGCTTCTTGCAGTCGTGCGGGAGGAAGTTGAGGTAGTCACTGTCGTAGGTCATGTTGGTCACGGAGCAGTTGGTCAGGTACGGCATCATCAGGATCTGCTTCTTTAGAGGGAGCAGGCCGGACTTGTCGAGGAAGATGCAGTTGGTGGCTCCGCATTGTGCGCGGGGCGTGTCGTACGGGTAGTAGTCCTGCGTGCAGAAGACCTCCGTGGAGGCGGCGAGGTCGTCGGCGGTCCATGTTGGGTCAACGAGGTCCGGAAGTAACGAGCCGTTGCTGTCGCAATACTCGCCCAGGTCGCGGTAGCGAGCGTTAGGCGACAGCGGCACCTTCAGTGTCATGGACAAGACCTTCATTTGGCGTGAGAGCTGGAACGACTCAAGCTTCATCTCGATCTCGTCAGGCGCGATCTTGTCGATAGTCGTGTTCAAGCCGCTCATGATGGACCCAGCCAGGGCGTCAAGCGTGTAGTAGGTCGTCGAGCCGTCAGTCGTATTGGCGAGATCTTGCAGAGAGCTGACAGCGCCGTTACAGATGCGCATGCCGGCGTACTCGCCATCACCATAGTACAAGAAGGAACTGGCGCTTGACGATGTTGACGACGACGACGACGAGGAAGCTGCAGACGCTGCTGACGATGCCGACGATACTGACACTGACTCCGACGACGAGCCCGACCCAGCCAAGGATGCCAATTCTGTCGTGGTCAAATCGTCGCTGTACTTGCCGTCAACCCACGAGCACGGGTACTGGGCCGTGACGTTCGCGTCTGAAACCGTGCGTTCCAGCAAGGTCTTGCCCTGGAGGAAGAGCTCGAACAGCGTCCCGTAGTCCGAGTCGGTGCTCTCTTGAAAGGCTGCGACAGCATCCACGTCGGCGCTCGTGAATTCCGAGAGCGTGACATTGACCGAGTGCGTGGCCGTCAAGGCGTTAGGCAGCGCGCGATAGTTCCACGACTGGGCGGGGAAGCCGAACACGACGGCCGTCGAGCGGATCTCCTTCACGGTCGGCAGCTCAACGTATTCGCCTGCCGCAGCGGCTGCATCCGCCGCCGCGGACGCCGAAGCGGACGAGGCCGTGGCCGACGCCGTCGTGTTGACAATGCACGACGAATTGGCGAGCAGCTCGAACGGCACCACGCGGCTTGTCACGACAGGCCGGATGATCGTGTCCTTGACATTGGTGGTCGACGCGTTGGTCGATTGGACCGACTGCGTCGTCGCCACGAGGTCTGTCGAGGCGAACGCTCGAGAGACACCCGTGATGCTATGCTGGACGTTCATGGCCGAGATGCCCACGTTCAAGACGAAGAAGACGGCGGGGGCGAACCCGAACAGCACGACCGTCTTGAAGCGGCCACCGATAGACCCTTCTCGGTCCACGAACGAGTATCCCGAGCCAAAGTGTCCGAGACAAGTGAGCATGACGGCGACGAAGACCTCGAAGCCGCCCTCCATGATCATCCCGATGATGGCTGCGAAGTAACCATTGATTGTCTGGAACAGCTCCACCCGCTTGTCCGCGTGCGCAGACGACCCGACTGGGTCCGAGACGTCCTTGTCGAGTGTGATGCCGTTCAGGAAGATGACCATGAACGCGATGAACACGGCGTTGCCCAGCAGGACGTGGAACGCGAACCACTTCGCGGACAGCTTGATGGTCGGCTCGGCCGTCCCAGCGGCGACTTCTTTTCCCGGCTCGTTCGCCTCAAGGACGGCATAGTTCTGGTTCTGAGCCGGCTCCAGGAGCGCGTAGCCCGATACTTCGACAGGCTCCTCGATCGGCTCGGGCACGATGAACGTGGTGTCACTGCGGTCCGCGCGGTTCGGACCCACGGGCTTGTCCATCGCGACGGCTGGCGGCGGGGGGAGACGGCCTTTGGTCGAGGCGTTGCGCTTCAGAGGCAAGAGGGACAATGGAGCCCGACCAGCGAGTCGGCTGCGGGCTGTCCGAACGCACGACGGTCACCCATGAGGCGCCAGACAACGTGGTCCGTCCCTTACCCGGTTCTGTACCCACGGGTCCTGGGATGGACATCATTCCGCATGACAGTCCGCGGGGGACGCCAGCCCAGTCTCAGTGTTGTATGTTCGTGGAAAGATGCGCATGGTCGGCGCCAGCTGACTAAATTTCGCGGAGACGGAAATGAACCCGGCGTGCCGATCGAGTCAGCTGGGGCCATTGGCTTCATTTCTTGCGGACAGAGTGAACCCGCGGTGCCAGGAACAGAACGCGAGCGCCAGCGAATCCGAGCACGCGCACATCTCCATGCGTTGGCGCGAAGGGTTGACGCACCAGATGGCGCCGACTCTGCCCTTGGCATTGGCATGTGGCTGGCCGGCTGCCTGGCCCTGATACGATATCATGTGGCGCCGCTTATTATTGTACAATCTCTTCTGCAAACTCTCGAAGCGAGCGTCCCTTCCTCAAAGCGACGCTCGCTTGCCGTTGGGTGGCGCCATGCTGTCCGCCAAGTGCATCACAGAGTTTGAAACTTTGCGTCCACCCAATGTGAGGACCGCAGGACGGGTTGAAATCCGAGCGAGTGAAGCCATGGGCCACTCGGCCTGTCTCTCTGCGCCACCCGGTTTCAATTTCGAAGCCGCCGCTGGGACGCATGATGCCACTCTCAGCACGCAAGGACGTCAGGAGCGTTCAGCGGCAGCGGACAACTATATACCGATCAGCAGTTGTTCTTGCGAAGACGACGGTGAGCGAAGTGTCTTTCGCCCCCTCGCCGCATCTGCTGCCAGCCTGATTGCCCGTCGTCACTCCAGAAATTGACTCAAGCCCATCAAGCTCGATCAAGCTCCAACACTGCAGGAATGTGGTCCCGGATGCCAAGCGATGGCGGCGGGAGCCCGCACTTTGGGGGCGTGAACGGCAAGGCGGAGCGACCGGCGGTCCTCATCACGCTGCGACCGGTGCGCTTCGTCGTGATCATCGCCGCCGCGTGCGTCGTCATGGCTGCCTTCACCATCGTCGCCACGAAAGGTGTCGTGGTAGAGCACGTGTACGACTCGGTCGGCTCGTCCAAGGTCGCCAACGCCCGGACGGAGGAGTACAACACGTGGTCTGGTCTCGTCTTCGCGTTCGTCGAAGTGCTCCTGGGGCTCTACATGTCGATGTTCTTGCCCGTGTACGACGTTTACCTGCACAATGTGATGTGGAAGGCAAAGGAGAGGATGGCGCAGTGGAAGGGCGTCCGCGCGGGGGACAAGAAGAACAAGAGCGACGCGACCGACGGTGTCAACTTTTCGCCGCTGCCGTCGCCAGCGCAGCCTCAACGGTCGACCAGGTCGATGGCGCGGTCGACCGCGCTGTTCCTGTTCCCGATCGTCGTCGGCGTCACGTTTGGCAACAGCCTCCAGAGTATGCAGGCGTCCAACAGCACGGTCGGGTTCCAAGCCATCATCATTAACACCGACATGGCCAAGGACCAGTCCGAGCTTGACAAGCTCGTGACCAAGGCAGCCGCCAAAGCCAACTCGTCCGACACGTCGACGTACAACACGGTACTCAAGAACGCCATCCGCCAGAGCGTCACACCATTCGAGTTCGTGTCTGACTCCAATTGCACCCAGAAGAACGCGACAGATGTCGCCGCCGGGGACCGCATCGTGCCGATCAATGTGCATGACCTCGACACAAGCTCGGTCGTCTACGGCTTTTCGCTTCGTGACTGGAACGCTGAAGCACTCGAGAATGCTCTGAACCCCACCAACTCGATCACGATCACGTACTATGACGCGATGGCTAGCAGTGAGGGCACCGGTTCGATGGCGGAAGCGATTGCAGCTCTGCCATTGGATACCCTGGTGACGGCATACGACCTCCTCGTGCACGGCAAGGTCATGATCGAGAAGGCTGTGGGTGACTCGCTCAACCAGAACCACAGCTGCTCGCTGTCCGACTACCAAACCAACCTGGATGGGTTCTCGTCCAGCACAAGCAGTGGCAGTGGCAGCGTCGGTGGCACTACCACCAGCAGCAGCGGTAGTGGCAACAGCAACGATACCATCACAAGCACTGGACGTCGGCGCCGACGCCGACGACTTGATGCGAGCGGCAGCGAGTACTACGACGAGTCTGGCAGCGAGTACTACTACGATGAATCTGGCAGCGACTACTACGATGAGTCCGGCAGCGACTACTACTACTACGAAGGCGACAACAGCTATGACCAGTGGACGTACGACGAGAACGGGACGCGCATTTGCCAGGGTCCGGTGAGCTCGCTGTACGATCTGATCGGCTCAGACGCTGCCGCCGACCCGACGGTGGCAAACCTCATGGACGCGATCGTCATGGGTCTCAACAAGTCGTTCCCGTACACGTTCTCGCTGACGGAGACCACCATGACGCTGGAATCCTATGACCTGACCAGCCAGATCTCGCTCCAGACTCTCGAGATTGATGCCGTGGTCGATGCGTCGATCGAGTACGGATTGTCCGAGTGCACGCTTTCGAGTGCCGACCCGGCGACTTGCAACATCTCCAACTACGTGTACGACGACTGGAGTAGCGCCTTCTGCGGAGATGACAACTGCGTGTTCCTTGACACCAGCATGACATTTACGCTGCAGAAGGAGATCGGGCTCATCCCGCAGATGCTCGAGTGCTCCGATGTCAAGTACAGCGGCGACTACCGCGGGTTCTTCCCGTCCTCGTGCACCAAGTCAACGAACAGCACGTTCTTGTACGGCATCGGGACGTACATCTCGGGCGACTTCTACGGCAGCAACGACCCGGTCTTCGACTTCCCGTACATGACGGCCCCGCGCCGCCACGTGACCTTCTCTTTCGCGTTCATGAAGTGGAAGCTCGAGGATCTTGCGAAAGCGTTCAGCGCCGAATGCGACGCCGGCCAATGCATGGGGCTGTGGTACAAGCTCAAGTCAAGCGGCCGGTATCTGTTCGCGGGCGAGAAAGCGCTGCCACGGTCTGAGATCCTGAGCGCCGACTTCCACTCACCTGTTCAGCTGGTCCAGGTAAATGAGCCGTCCATCTACGTCTCTGAGTGGGACATGAGCGTCGAGCTCGAGCGACTCAGCCTGTACGACTTCGCGGACACCGATTGGTACATGCCGCTCGTGGGCGAGCAATGCTCCATGCTCATGCAGTCGTACATCGAGCAGGTGGAGGAGAACCGGTACTTCTTGGACCGCCCAATGCACCCGATGTACGTGTCGGCCTTCTTCTACCTCATGGCCGACGCTGCCGTCACCACCAACTCGACGACAAGCTCGTCAGGGTCAGGGTCAGGATCAGGTTCGGGATCAGGCTCGTCGGCCGTCAACATGTCAGATGCGCTCGGTTCGAACTCGCTCAAGGGCGATCAGCAGCTGCGGAAAATCAAGATCTCCATGCCTGCAGCGTCGTTCAAGGTTTCGCTCGCGGGATGCTGCTTCCTGGTGGGAGTCATGGTCATTATCCTTGCCCTTCCGCGCCGCTTCTGCGTGGAAGAGTTCGATGAGGAAGAGTCCACAGCGACCAAGTACCTGGCGATGCGCAGCGAGGGTGAATACTCGCACAAGGTGTACAGCAAGGAGATCGCAGTGAACGACTCGGGCTGGACGAAGATGAACATGGGCGACCTCGGAGTGACAGGCATGACGCTCAGAGCACGGCACGAGGGCGACGGGGGACCATCAAGCTCTGCGCCGGACCGAATCTACTTGTAGCAGTGTTCACGTTGCTGAAGATAGGTCATCTCGAGGATGAAGGCACTGGGTGGACTGATAAATCAATGGCAGAGCCGCTTTATTACTTGTATCAATCGAATCGGTGTTGGATTGCATGGGGACACGAAGCTTCGCTGGGGGACGTTCACAGCTGGAGCTTGTCCACCTGTGATGTTTGTTGCTTCTCGGTAGGGTGGGCAGCCCGAAGAGTCATGGCAGTCACCTCCAGATCTTTCGCGGGCACGCACATGTCGCCAACCACGACCACCTTGCGGTAGAGCTTGTCTGAGTACTCTCCTTCGCGGCGCATGGCCAAATACTTGTCGGCTGCAGACGCATCTGTCTCAAAATGCTCGACACAGTAGCGTCGAGGCAGGGCGAGGATGACGATCATGGCTGCAACAAGGAAGCAGCAGCCTGCAGCCGAGATCTTGAACGACGCCAACGGCATGACAATCTTGACTTCTCGCAGCTGCTGGTCACCCTTGAGCGCGGCAGTCCCGAGCGCATCGTTGGCCTTGAGTGTTGATGACGAAGATGTCGAGTCGGTGACGTCTGTGACGTCTGTGACCGCGGCGTTGGCCATAAGGTAGAAGAAGGCCGACACGTACATCGGGTGCAGTGGGTGGTCCAAGAAGTACCGGTTCTCGTAGACCTGGTCAATGTACGACGCCATCAGCATGGAGCAGTCCTCGCCCGAGAGGGCATCGTCCCACAACGCCTTTGTGAAGTCTTCCGGGTTTAGTTGTTCGAGATCCAGACTCATGTTCCATGCGGAGACGTAGATGGACGGCGAGTTGAGCTGTACAAGTTGTATGGGGGAATGGTAGTCGGCGCGCATGATCCGAGAGGTTGGCAGAGCACTCTCGCCTGCGAACAAGAAGCGGCCACTTGACTCGAGCTTGAACCACAGGCCATGACACTCGCCAGGAGCCTCGCACTCGGCTCCAAACTTAGTCGCAAGGTCTTCAAGCTCCCACGACATGATACCGAAAGAGAAGGTCACATGTCGTCGCGGAGCTTTGATGAATGGCAACCCGGTTTCCGTATCGTTGCTCCCAACAGTATCGCCCGTAACATGTGAACCGATGCCATAGAGAAACGTGCTGTTTGTCGACTTGGTGCATTTGAAGGGGTAGAAGCCGTGATAGTCACCGCTGTACCTGATGTCTTCGCACTCGAGCATGAGAGACACGAGGCCGATCTCTTTCTGCAGCGAGAAGGTATTGCTCGCGTCGAGGAAGACACAGTCAAAGTCCCCGCAGAAGGCGCTGCTCCAGTCACTATAGACGTAGTTGGAGACATCGCAGGTCGACTGGTCGGCCCCCGACAGAGTACACTCAGACACACCGTATTCGCGTGAGGAGTCGACTATAGCGTCGATCTGGAGCACATCGAGTGAGATTTGGCTTGAGAGGTTGTATGACTCGATCGTCATGATCGTCTCCGTCAGCGCAAACACGCCGGGGAATGACGTGTTGAGCACTTTCACGATCGCCGTCATCAGGTTAGCCACTGTCGGTTGCTCAGCAGCGGGTGAGTCGAGCAGGTCGAACAAATAGCTCACGGGTCCCTGGCAAATGCGAGTGCCGTTTTCGTCGACTGTCCACTGATTGTAGCTGTCATCACCTTCGTAGATGGAGACATCACCACTCGAAGCATCGTCATCTTCTTCATCATCTGACGCCAAGCGGCGTCGACGTCGACGGCTGCTGCTGCTGCTGCTGCTCCCTGCGCCGTATGTTCTGTTGTGATCGGAGAGCTCGCAGCTATGATTCTGGTTGGTGGCGTCCCCCACGGCCTTCTCGACCATAATTGTTCCATGAAACAGCATTTCAAACGTCGTCATCAACGTCTCCTCTGTCAGAGTCGCTATCGCCGCATCTGTTGACGCATTCCTGGTGTTGTCATTCATCGCGTCGGTGTATGTGATAGCGACAGACTGCTTCGGCGACAATGCAGTCGAAAGCGCTTCAGCATTCCAATCACGAAGTGTGAATCCGTACACGACCGAGCTCGTGTCCAAATCGTGAACATTGATCGGGACAGTTCTTTCACCGGCGGCAACTTCGGTTGCGTTCTTCTGTGTGCACTTGGAGTCGCTTGCAAACTGGAACGGAGTGGCTCGTTGACGAATGGCGTTCTGGAGTATCGTCAAGTAAGTCGAGCTGTCGTTGCCGCTTTTGGTTTCAGCTCTTTTCACAAGCTTGTCGAGCTCGGACTGGTCCTTGGATAAGTCAACGTCGATGATGATCGACTTGAACCCGACGGTGCTGTTGGACGCCTGCAAACTCCGCAGGCTATTCCCAAACGTCAGCGCGATGATGACCGGAAAGAGGAACAGTCCGATCGACCGCATGATCGGCATCGGCGGTGAAGGCAATGCTGATGGCGACTTGTCGTTCAAATCCGTGACAGATTCAGACTTCTTCGTCCAGCATCGGGGCACCAACCGGTTTATCGCGGCACCCAACTTCCAAAGGGCGTTGTGCAGGTACGCGTCAAACACGGGCATAAATGCCTCCATGTGGCCGCCCACAAGCACCTCGACAAGCGCGAGCACGATACCCGACCACGTGTTGTATGTCTCCGTTCTCTCATCGGCAACTTTGGAGGACCCAACCACGTCGTATACGTGCTGGAGGACGATGCCGTGGGTGGCCACAGCCGTGAAAACCGCGATCACCACGCACAAGACCAAGACGAGCGCCACAAAGCGGTACGGTCGCAATGCGATCTCGACCGCTGGTGAAGAGGATGCAGTGGGGATGCCGGCGGATTGTTCGTGCTCCATCTTGCGCTCATGCAACATTGCCGCCGTGTTGGAAGCAGCTGGCGGCGCAGCAGCATGGTTTTCGCCGTCCCCGGCTGCACCAGGATCGGTGTCTGAAGTCATGTTTGGCTTCTCTGGACAAGGTTGTGGAGAGTCGAGAAAACTGCGCTTCAGACGATATTCGAGAATGGCTCAAGTCGGTGAAATGTGCCACTCCTGGTTGAGCTGGTTGATAGTCAAGAAGTGATGGAACTTGTCCGTAGCTCTGGTCAAGTGATTTGCGGGTCGCCTCAATTTAGCTGCTGTGGGTCCGGCCGTTGGATGCGTTTGCTCGACCAATTTGGCCACGATCCATTGGAAGACGAGGATCAATCATGAGCTTGCAAGAAGTGCTGGTCGGTCAAGACAAAAAAAGCCGAGGTGAGGAATCCTGGTCTAAAAGTACCCCAACAGACTCGAATTTGCTCGTTGGAGGTTTCAGAGTGAGAATTCAACCTCCATTTGGATTGGAATGGATCAGCGAAGAGGCCGTCCATCTGTGGTGAATGAAATCCCTTCAACATATTTTTGGAAGTGCGCAACCTTGGGTCGTGCATCGCTGTGTTTTGGCGAGGATCAGCCTGTCCCTCTGCTTTCAGTGACAGCTCAACCGCACACATCTCCGAATTCCACGAACCAAGCATTTCAAGTGAACCAGACGAACTCGACTTCGCAGGCTTCACCAACGCGATGAGCGGACTCTCGCTCGACGATTCGGTGCATCCGAGTGGAGAACTTCAGGGTGTTAACCATCGGCTTTCGAAGACGGATTGTGCGTTGATCGAGTCGCCTCTCCCGATTTTGACCTCTCAAGTCAATGAAGGAGTGAAAACGGCCGAGTCCTCGATCGAAATCTCGCCTTGGCGCTTTGCCTTGTCCATCATGGTGGGAAATGCCGTGCTCGTCGGGTTCATGGTCATTTTCCTGGTCGGCATCACACTTAAGGCAAACGTCGTGGACCCGATTGGGTCGTCCGCTGCTGCAGACAAGCAAGTTGAGCTGTTCCAGACGTTGAATGGTTACTTCGCGGCCATCGTC
>JAADYH010000050.1:0-48999 GCA_023338125.1 Phytopythium aichiense | reverse complement strand
TTCGTCGCGGGCCGAGACGCGAATGCAGCGTTCAACATTTTGCGCTTCGTCAGCGGAGGCTCGCTCGCCACCTTCGCCATCCACCACTGAGTCGCCACCACCACCACCTTCGTGTCTCGGGCTGCAGCGAGGCACACCGACTGTCTGCGTTGAGAAGTACGACTCGCAGTTTCTCCAGCAGTGAACACTCTTGACCAGTCGCCACCACAGCGTTATCTGCCGAGGAGAACACAAGTTGGCCGCAGGACCAGAAGTGAATGATCAATCCATTGTGTTCATAGCTCTTGCTGCCGCTTCCCGAGCCAACCGCTCCCGCTGATGGTTCCGCTTGCTCATCGCTCTGGAGCTGCCGTCTGTGCGTGTCGGACTCTCTCGCCAAGTCGCTCAGCAATTAGTGCGCGGCCGTGGGCGTGACGCCGACCGAGGCGAGCACGTCGGCGTAGCTCTTGCCGGCCTCGAGCTCCTTCTCGAGCTCGATCAGCTTGCCCACGCCGTCGATCATGGTCTGCACGAGCTCCACCTCCGACTTGCCTATCCGCGCCTTGTTCGAGATGTCCCACATGCCGCCGACGGCCGCCGAGTGCTCGCCCGCCGACCCGCGCGGCTGCAGGCCCAGCGGCGCGCACACGGCCTCGAGGGCATGCGGGTCGGCGCCGAGCTTCTCGAGCTTGACGAACATGCTCGCGCGCAGCCCCGTGCCGAGGTTGGACGGGCACGTGCCCAAGAACCCGAGGTGCTCGTTGTGCATGAACGCGTACCCGTTCTTCTTGATGCTCTCCTCGACCGCCGTCACGCCCTTGACCCAACGCGCAAACACCGACACGATGTCGCCGCCGTCCTGCATGCTGATGACGCGCATGTGGTCCTCTTCGTTGCACCAGACGAGGAACGTCTTCTCGTCGTTGTGGTAGATGCCGCGGCCGCTGGGCCAGTCGCGCGCCGCGCCGGCGCCGGTGAGCAGGGTGCCGCCGCCGGGCTTCTGGAACAGGAAGTGGTCCTTCTGCAGCTTGTCCTCCTCCTCGGGGGTCATGCCGCCGAGCGGGAAGTACTTGCCCTTGAGCTCGTCCGTGAGCGACGACAGCGCCGTCGCCAGGAGGTTCTCGACCTCGAGCCGCTCGGCGCGCGTCGTTCCGGGCGGCAGGCTCAGCCCGCGGATGTTGCGGCCCGAGCGCACGCGGGTCGACTGCACGTACGCCGAGTCGATCTTGTCGGCGTTCTGCAGCTTGGACACGTCCATGTCCGTGTGGTGCGTGTCCGTGGGCGAGAAGCCGTGCCAGCCCTGGATGATCGGGTCCAGCACCTCCTTGAAGATGGCGTAGCACTCCTCGTCGCCCGCGACGATGCCCACGCCCAGGTGCGCGTTGTCGATGCCCGTCTGGATGGCGGCGTCCAGCGTGTAGCCCTTGGACGACGCGCGGTCCTTCAGCTGGTCGTACAGTTCCTTGGTCAGGTTCTTGGCCATGAGGCTGCGGTGCTTGGGCGTGAAGTCCGGGTAGTTGCTCTCGCTCGACGGGTGCACCGAGATGTCGACGTCACCGGCCGCCCCGCCGGCACTGGCGGCGTCCCCGGCGTCGATCACCACGGGCGGGACCGCCTCGGTCGGGATGAGCGCGTCGATGGACTCGCCCGCCACGAGCTTCTGCTCCATGGCGATCAGCAGCTTGATGCCGTTCACCATGGTCTGCACGAGCTCGGCCTCCGAGTGGCCGATACGCTGCTTGTTGGACACGTCGTAGACACCACCGACCGAGGCCGAGTGCTCGCCGGCCGACCCGCGCGGCTGCAGGTGCAGCAGCGAGCAAATGTGCTCGAAACGCTTGACGTCCTCGCTGAGCTTGGGCAGCTTGACCATGACGCTGGCGCGCAGCCCCGTGCCGAGGTTGGACGGACACGTGCCGATGAACCCGTGGTGGTCGTTGTACATGAACTCGCGTCCGTTGGCCTTGATGCTGGCCTCGACGTTCTTGATGGCGCGGCAGAAGCGCTCGAAGACGGCGCCGACGTCTCCGCCGTCCTGCATGCTGATGACGCGCATGTGGTCCTCCTCGTTGCACCAGACCAGGAACGTCTTGTCGTTGTTGTGGAAGATGCCGCGCGCCGACGGCCAGTCCCGCGCGGCGCCCGCGGCCTCGAGCAGCGTGCCGCCGCCGGGCTTCTGGAAGAGGAAGTGGTCCGTGATGAGCTTCTGCTCGTCCTCGGGTGTCATGCCGCTGAGCGGGTAAAAGGTGCCGGCCAGGTCGCCGTCCATGGCCGACAGCGCGCTCTGCAGCAGGTTCATGACGTCCTTGCGGTGCGCGCGCGAGGTGGCGGGCGGCAGCGGCAGCCCGCGGATGTTGCGGCCGGCGCGGATGCGGGTCGACACGATGAACTCGTCCGGCAGCTTGGCGTCCGTCACGTGGGTCGGGTCCATGTCGCGCTTGTGCACGGCGTCGGGCTTGAAGCCGTGCCAGCCCTCGATCACGGGGTCAAACAGCGGCTTGAAGACGTGGTAGGACTCTTCGTCGCCCGCCGTGAGCCCCACGCCCAGGTGCGGGTTGTCCACGCCCGTCTGGATGGCGCGCTCCAAAGTGTAGCCCGCCGACGTCTTGGCGTCCTTGAGCTGCGCGTACAGCTCGCGCGTCAGGTGCTTGGCCATCAGGCTGCGGTGCGCCGGCGTGAACTGCGGGAAGCCCGCGAGCTTGGCGTCCGTCTGCTGCGCGCTCTCGATCTTCTGCGCCAGTTTGTTGGGCGACGCCGCCGGAGACGTGGCCGCCTCGGCCGCGGGGTGCTCGCCTTCGGTTGACATGGGCGCCGGAGGGGTCGAAGGCTGAAAGTGGAGGAGGAGGAGGAGCGGCTGGCTGGCTGGCGGGCGGGCGTGCGGGTCACGAAATGCCGACCGGAGGCGCGCGAGGAAGCAGGAGGAGGCAGGCGCTTCTTCATGCGCTGATGGTGAGGCGTCGGTTGGGGAAAAGATCGCATTGAAGTGGGGGAAACGGACTGGGGAGGACCTGTGATGGGGCATACTCTCCGAAACGGATAGGGAGAAGTCACTTGCTGATGTATGGTTGAGAGACTGTGAGAATGGATAAACTGACTGCTGGGGAAGCTATTTTGCGAAGGCTATTTTCATCGAAACGCGATCAAGATTCGTGAATCACGAAACCTGTGTTGACCTAATTTTATAACCCTCCCAAATCAGTAATATTGGGTGCAACACTCCAGAGGTTCCGCGCTATTTTGGGGCACCACTTCAACATCGCCTTGGACGATTGTGCTCCCGATCTGGTTCCGGCAGTGAGGCATGGCGACGCCGCCAGCAAGTGCGAAGGACCAAAAGCCGGCCAAGGTGGTGGGTGGACGCCTCGTGATTGCACGACGCGGTAGTGGTCCGCTGACTGGTTTCGTGACTTGCCTGGCGAATAGAAGAACCGGCACGTGTACATCACGGAGCGCAAGCGCGTACGTCTGAACTAGGACGTCGAGGCACACTGAGGGCTTGGCTCCCGGGTCTCACTCGGTGTGTGCACACGCGCAAGTACTTCAAGCGGGACGTGCCAACGGTCGACACGATCGTGGAGCAGGACAAGCTGCTCAAGCGGCTTGCGGTCGCACGGCAGGCAGGCGACTGGAAGATGGAGGCGCAGATACTCATGCAGCTGGGACAGGTGCTCAAGTGGCGAGGCCAAGAAGCAGAGGGCGGCGAGTTCCAAGCCCAGGCGGCGTCGATTCTTCGAGCGCACACGTTCGGCGGAGAATCCACTGAGCCTCCAATATTGGAGGGTCAGTGACTCTTTCGCGGCATTGAAATCCTTTGTTGCGAAGGCTTTCAATGCCACCTGACTTGATTACATGAAGGCTACCGTTCATCATCCCCCGGTCCCGAACGCGGCGGCACCGCGACTGTGAATGCGCACCATGATATGCGCTGGGAGCATCAAATATAAATCCGACGATGGCAGACAGCAGACGTACGATGTATTGGCGCGTTTGTGTCCGTCTCGAGTCCTAAATGCATTCACTGCTGTTACTACCCATGCATCAAGCTCAAAGCTCTCTCATGTTGTGAGGAGCTCTCTCATGTTGTGAGGAGAGTGCTTCTTGGTCTGCGATACTGTAGAATGTACATTGGACAGAGATGGTGATTGCCATTGCGGCGTCAGGCTGGCTCAACATCCCGTTGAATAGTGATATCCGACTGTCCGATAGCAGATCAGCCGGCGGTGCCGCTCGAACTTCGCGCTGTTCGTAAGGCTGATGTTCATGTGCACGAACGAGACAGTCTGTCCGTTAGACACCGCGACCGAAGTCGAGCTGCATTCGCCATCGTCCCACTGCGCGTGGGATGATCGCACCGCATGGCGCAGCCAGCATCCCCCCAGTCGCTGGATTTTGTTGGGGACTTATATCGCCAACACCAATTGAGCCGACCAACTGACTGGCCTTTCCATCTCCTTCATGCGGTGTTCAGGCTTCTTGTCGGTCACATATAGCGAGGACAGCGAGATGAGTGCTAGTCGAGCACATCAGTCCGTATCTTGATGCGAGATCACAGCGCATCCCAGGGAAGGAGAGTGCTCGCACGTGCAAGTCGCCATTCTGATGGCACCGGAGCTCGTTTGACTCGAGCCTTGCAGTTGCTCGCTCGCTTCACGCCGCCATCGATCCTGTGTGCCGCTGTCTTCAAGAGATGCTCGCGACAACTCCACTCTCCCTTCCCGCAGTCGACCATTGCGTATGCCGCGTGTCCTCGGGGTCTCCGTTCGTCGAGGAAATTCCACGGACGACTGCGCCAGTTGTCCTATCGCAGCCTCTCACTCAGCAATTCGCCTCCTGGTCACCACTCCACACTCCACACCCGACGGACTTCGACCAGCAGCAATGGCCCAGGCCCCGCACCACGGCGCCGGCGCCAGCGGCGCACACAAGGAAGATATCGTGTCTCGCCTGTCGTTCGTGAGCGGCACGTCGCAAGCCAAGGACGTCGAGGAAGGCTACAAGGGTGCCCAGACCCCGGACGCCGACGGTCTGTTCGAGGGCGGCGCGCTGCGTCCTGGCGGAAAGCCCAACCTGCTGAGCAAGGACTACTTTGGCTTCATCATGCAGTACGCTGCCATCGGTCTGGTCTACGGCCTGCTCCCTGCGACGGTCTACCCAGTGCTTCAGAACTACTTCAACGCGGAGGGGTCCGTCGTGAGTACTGCGGCAACGCTCGTGGTGCTGCCGTGGAGCTTCAAGGCGTTCTACGGCGTCCTGTCGGACTGCGTGCCGATCTACGGACTGCGCCGCAAGCCGTGGATGATCATCGGCTGGTCCATCTGCATCATCATGCTCATCGTCATGGCGTGTTTGCCTGAAGGCGACCCATACTTCACGGTCGCATCGGACGCGGAGGTCAAGCCGGAGGACTACACGCCAGAGATCGAAGCGCGCATCAACTATGAGGCGCCGAACCAGGCCGGCAAGTACGTCATGCTCATGTTCTTCGCTGCCTTCGGCTACGTGCTGTCGGATGTTTGCGCCGACAGTATGGTGGTGGAGCTCGCCCAGCGTGAGCCGCTCGAGGTCCGTGGCAAGACCCAGTCGGCGATCTACGCTGTTCGCACCGCGGTCGTCATCCTTGGCCAGATCCTCGTGGGGTTTGGCTTCAACGGCGAGAAGTACGGAGGTGACTTTGACTTCTCGCTCACCTTTTCGCAGCTCATGATCATTGTGACGGTCTGCACGTGCCCGATCCTCCCCATCACGTGGCTCTTCATCAAGGAGGAGAAGAGCGAGCGCGTGCACTTCCGCCAGTATTGCAAGGACATGTGGTCGATGATCCAGAAGCGCGCGTTCTACCAGCTCATCTTCTTCAACTTCTTCCAGGGCCTCTTCTCGAGCATCTCGTACACGGCCAACTCGCCCGTACAGTCCAGGATGGTCGGCGTGACGCCGCTGAACGCCACGCTGAGCGACATTCTGTCCAACTTGATGTTCATGCTCGGCATCATGGCCACGTCCAAGTGGGGCCTTGGCTGGAGCTGGCGCTGGATGATCATCGCTACTGGCGCGTTCGTGATCGTTGTTGACGCCGTGACGTCGTTCATCACGATCTGGGACGTGTTCCGCAGCCAGTGGTTTTGGCTCGGGCCGCCCGTGGCTGTCATGTTGCCCTACGGCGTGGGCTGGATGATCTCCTGTTTCTTCATTGTCGAGCTCGCGAGCGTCGGGAACGAGGGCCTGGTCTACGGCCTCATCACCACGACGTCCAACCTGAGCGGCCCGTTCGCGCAGACACTGACGCTCGTGATCGACAAGCCGTTCAACCTCACGACCGTACGCATCCAGAACGATGACAACTCGATCCGCTGGGACCTGACGTACGCCATCATCATCATGTACGCGATGACGGTCTTCTCGTGGATCTTCCTGGTCTTCTTGCCGAGGCAGAAGGCGGAAACGCAGGAGCTGATGCGCAAGGGCGGCTCGAGCAAGTGGCTGGGCGGCCTCACCGTCTTCTACCTGACGTTCGCGTTCGTGTGGTCCATCATGACCAACATCATGGCCATCTTCGAGAGCACGTCGTGCCTGGTCATCGCCGGTGGTGGAGGCTGCTAGGTGCTGCGCGACACAGGTG
Organism: Phytopythium aichiense; assembly: GCA_023338125.1. Taxonomy (NCBI): domain Eukaryota; phylum Oomycota; class Peronosporomycetes; order Pythiales; family Pythiaceae; genus Phytopythium; species Phytopythium aichiense. The sequence continues at coordinate 42,404 of JAADYH010000050.1, read as the reverse complement.
CGCGCACTTGACCGGGGCGTCGTCGGGCTCGATCGACTTCACGGCGCGATTGTTTTGCATCGCTTGCGTAGGGGTTGTAGTCGCGGCCTTTGTGTGTTTGGACTGGCAATGGTGATGATGCGGAGCGGTAGTCCTCGCGCCACTGGTCCGTGAGAAGACAAGTGGGCGTTTGCTGCTTCGACATCAGACACGAATGCAGCTTTGGCTCATTCATTCCATTCGCGGAGACTTTGTCGTTAAAGTGGTCACACCCTGCTCAAGGAGTCCAACGCAAGGTTTTCATGCAATGCGCAAAGGGACGGATCGGTGGGAGAAAGCCACAGACAGCCCAAGTAGGGCAGAGCGGCAATATCATCGCCGCGGCACGTGCTGACCGTTTTACTGTCCGGCCTTCTCACACGTGGCCTGACGCGTGTAGACTATATGAACGTGTCCCCAGCTGCTCGAGGTGAGCCTGCTCCAGATATCCTTTGGCACCGAGCTGTTCGCGTGCCGGCTGCAGGATCATCTCGCTCACTTCCATGCGATCGGACACTGACGACAAGGTGGACCAGCGACATGCGCTGCGCAGTGTCGTCTGCAATGCACTCGCCGCTTTCAGCAGCAACTTGCCACGCGTCCGGGGCGGACCGTCGGCTCTTCAACACCAGGACCTCAACGCAATTGCACAATCGACAGAAGGTCGACTCGAGACAATCTTGTGGATCCCACAGTCATTTGGAATCCGTATGGATATTATCCGTCTGGATATTTTGTTCCCTCTCGTGTCGCATGAACAGTGTGCTCATAGTGTGCAATGCACACAATGAGCTCCGGTCAGGGACGGACGGACCTCCGCCCGCTGCACGCGTGACGTCAGTCTCGAATCCGAGCCCAAGGCATCAAGAGGAAGAGTAATCGACAGTCAAGAAGCGATGGAGCTTCACGTGCGCGTGGTGGACGCGCGGCGCCTGCTGGACGTGCAGACGTTCGGCACGCAAGACCCGTTCTGCAAGCTCAAGCTGTGTGGCCGGAAGCAGGAGACGAGCGTGGACGACAACGGCGGTGCGACTCAGCATCGTGACCGCTTTCGCGTTGTCTGTGGGGTTCTATCGTCTCACGCGTTCACTACATGCACCCAGGTCGCTCGCCCTCGTGGGACGAGAAGTTCGTGTTCGAAGTGGAGGACCCGGAGCGAGACCACCTCGTCATCAAGGTCAAGAACAAGGGCTACAAGGAGAGGTGAGGCGAGCCGACTTGATCCGATGCAAGAGCGGTAGTAGTCCACCGACACTGACGCGCAGTGTGCGACAGCGACCTCATCGGCGAGTGCCGCTTGCCCATGAGCATGTTCATGCACGGACAGCTCGTCGACCAGTGGTTCGAGCTGACCAACGGACCCTCGCCGGCCGGAGAAATCCATCTGCGCCTCCAGCTTGAGCGTGGGGGACCTCCGCTGCACGCGTACGCATACCCGCCACTCCAAGGTGCGCTTCCCTCTCGTAGTCTCGTAGTCTCGTAGTCTCGTAGGAGCATGGACGCTGTGCTGACATGCAGAGCTTGCTTCGGGCTGTAGGCTACCCTGGACAACCAGGCTACCCTCCTCAGCAGGGCTATCCGCCGCAGCCGGGCTACCCTCCACAGCCGGGTTACCCTCCACAACCAGGCTACCCGCCGCAACCGAGCTACCCTCCGCAGCAATACGGATACGCGGCACAACCTGTCGTGGTCGTGGAGGAACGGCGCCACTACGACGACTGCGACCGCTACGACCGCTACGACCGGGACGATGACCGCTATGAAAACCGCAGTAACGGCCTGAGCACCGGACAGGTGGCGCTGGGCGTCGGTGCCGGCGTCTTGGGCGGTGTGCTGCTCGCGGACGCGGTCGAGGACGTGTTTGACGACGACGACGACTGAGCTCGGAGGATGGAAGTGAACCATCCTGGCCACTGCCCTTGATGCTGAAATAGGCAGCTCCAGTATCCGACAAATGCTCGATCCAGCGAGAGAGGTCCTACTGTAATGAAGTGCATGTGTGTGTCGAATGTTCCCACCTGAACTTCATTGCCTGCTTGTTGTCGCCCGACTCCTTCGCTCATTAGCCATCAGAACACGCTACACCAACTCCCTCACCCGCAATACCAAACACATCAATGATCACTCGCCTCTCAAGCGCTCACAGCCCGACCAGAACGATCGCGCGTTCATCCGTTCCTCCTCCGTCTTCTCCTCCTCCTCGTCAACCATCGACGGCATCAACAGCGCTCGCACTTCGTCCACTGAGATGCGTTCTTCCCCGTTCTTCTCCTTCACACCAGTCTTGTAGTCGCTGGATCGTCGAGGGGAAGCTCCTTGCTGTGGTGAAGCATGTCTGGCACGGTAGATTCGTTCTTCGACCGAGTCTTGTACGACAAAGCGGTGCACGATCGTCTCTCGGGTCTGGCCGATGCGGTAGACGCGGCTGACGGCCTGCTTCTCGATCGCTGCGTTCAGCGGCGGCTCGGCCAAAAGCACGTGGGTCGCCTCCATAATGTTGAGTCCGGTCGAGCCGTGGCGATAGGGAAGCGCCAGCACACTTGGCGCGTCACCTGCATACGTCTTGAAGGAGTTCAACGTCCCTGGAAGCTCTTTCTTGGTTTTGAAGCGGAAGCATCGGACGCCTCGCTTCACCAACACACTTGTTGCCATCGAGAGCATGCTCTCCCACTGCGAGAGCAGCAAACACTTAACGCGCGGCTCGCCCTTAGCCAGCGCCAGCACGCGATTCACGATCGCGTCCATCTTGCAGCCGTACTCGACGTGAACGTCCTGCTTCAAAGTCTCCTTGTCGGGACAAACAAGCGTCACGTCCTCCATATAGAAGTGGATGCGGCACATCGGGCAGCGACCACCGCAACCAGACGCCGCGCCAGTTCCGACAACATTGTAAACGCACGAGTGGCAGAAGGAATGTGCACAGGGCAGCATGATTCGCTCCGGTTTCATCGGCTGCCAGCAAACTGCGCAGTCTTCTCGATGAGGTCGCTGTTGCCTCTTCTCCTCTCGCCGTTGAGCATCCAGAGCCTGAATGAAGTGCCACTTTCCTCGGAAGCCGTCGAGGCTTCGGCGCGCTACCTGAAGAGCGGCGTTCAACGCGCGAGCATTGTTCACATCATCCACAGTCACTCGTTTGAGATATCTGAGGTGAATGTACGACTTGAGCGTGAACGCGGGGTGCCGATGAGCGGGGTCCTCATCAAGTGAAAAGCGCTTGACTGCGGTCGAGACTTGATGGAGAACTTTGAAACGCTGTCGCTGGGCGTCCAGAAGCGCTTTAGCGGATGACAGATCGTCTTTGATCGCGTTCCACTTGGACACTTCGCTCGACATCACCTGCCGACTTTTTTCTGCTGTGAGAAGTCCGAGTTGCTGACCGCCCGCGACAATCGCCTCGAACACTTTCAGCAGCGCGAGAGGCGACGTGAAATCTACTCGCTTGCTCAGATATTGTTCTTGATCGCCGCTATCCAAAGCCGGCTGTCCAGTTAGTTGGCTGTAAAACCGCGCCAGCCTGAGGTCCAGAGCGCACGCTCCACAACTCGGTCTCAACTTCATGAAATAGTCGTGTCTGCACCGATTGCAGCGTTGCCACTCCAGCACTCTGGCCTCCGTTGGGGTTGTATCGCAGAACGCCAGCAGCGCGTCCTTGACAGCACGGCGTTGGTTGGCAAGCGTCCCCCACTCGTCGGTAATCGCTCGTCGCAGCCCGTCCACGCTTTGAAACGAGTTCGCAAACTGGATACTCCACGGCTTGCTGGTGGCACCGAGTGACGCACGCACTCCATCAGCGAAGTCGAACGATTTGACACTGCCGCAACGCTCGACTGCAAGCAACACCTCCTTCCACCACGACGCTGACTGATTGACAGGAGGAGCCGAGTTCACTGGGGTCTGACTTGCATCCGGAAAGAAGACATCCGTGTGTGCAAACCCTTCGTTCATCTTCGCCAGCGCCTTCTTGGCGTCGGATGCAGCATTCGATGTGAGCGCTGCTCGAATACCGGCTGCGTAGCTCTCCAGATCGATAACATCGTGGTACAACCTACGGTAGTTTGTGGACAAAGTCCAGGATTTGTCTGCCAACGCGAGCCGGGTCAATTCGAGTTTCGGGGCATCAGCAGCAGGTGTGCGCAATTGCCTGTTGGACAGGTCACCATGGATCAGACGCGTTGTCGTCGATGGCTCAACTGGCAGGCTCGTCATCTTGCGCACAAACTCTGCCAAGTTCATGGCGACGTGAAGTAGCAGGAGATTCTCCGACTGATGTATCATCGACAAGTCTTCGTGAAGAATGTCGAACGAGTCCAGATACAGCGTTATCGCTCGAGAACAGTCCTCGCTGATCGCATAGATAGCCGCGAGGTTGTTCTGGCCACGAACATAGTCTCGTCGATCTTTCTTGTAGGCAACCCGCGCATTGTGCAGCATGTCCACCAGCAAGTCGTCAACAGTGCGGACATGGGCACGCGCAAGCTTCGAGCTCACGACTGGATGGCAGCAGAGCTGGCGCAGCTGCAGCAGCTCTCTCCATAGTGCGTCGTCCAGCACTTTCGTCTCGTCCTCGGTGTCTGATCGCACTTGCGCGAGCACTCTTGCCGCTTGGGTCTCGTAAAAGTGCCGCTCAATGCGCGAAAAGTGGCACCAGACAACATCATCGTGCTGCTTCGGGACATCCAGTTGGTCGAGAACGTCTGCCTTCGCTGTCCGCCACAACAAGCCGCCTCCAGACGTCCTCCGATCCCCACTGACACCGCCTTGGCCATCCCACAACAACATATCCAGCACTCGCTCAACAGCTCCGCCAGCAAAGCACTTCGCGATGATCGTTTCGAAGAATGTCAAGCCAACCTCGTCGCTCGCAAACGGCTGCACGCAAAGGAACTTGAGAGTGCCGTACAAGTCGGTGATACTCGTCGAGAATGGGGTACCCGTCACGACCCACTTGTTGACTGCCTGCAGCTGGGCGACGGTCATTGCTAGGGACAGATGCGTGTTCTCCACCCCAGCCTGCGCTTCGTCCATGCAGACGCGCCAGAATGTCGAGTACACCAGCGGTGACGCGATAAACGGATACTTCTTGGTGGCTTGCCGCGTGCTCAAGCGTCTCTCCGTACCGGATTCACTTGGCAAGTGGCGCAAATCCGACCCGAGAACCTCATAGGTCGTTAGCACCACGTCCACTGCGCTCGTGTAGTACGCAGTCGCCAACACCTGCCAGTCGGCGCTCGGCTTGCGCGCTCGCTGGCTAGCGAACCGGCTGCAGATCGCTTTCACACCGGGGTAGACCAGCACCGAGAGCACCCCGGACTCAACGTGGCGCTCAAACTCACTCTCCCACTGCGCTCGAATCGTTTCTGGAGACACAATCAGAGTCGCTTTGCTCTTGAACTTCGGCTGCTTTGCCGACGCGCAAACAAAGCACATGAACGAATCGCAGGGCACCCGAGTCTTCTTGCCTGAAGCACCAGGCAGGGTGAAGACGAATCCTCCTCGACTCTTGTTGTAGCCTGTGCAGAGTTGGTGGTGGAGCGAGCCGCAGTAGTCGCACTGCACCCACCCAAGCGAGTGCTCAACGTTCGTTCCACAGATACAACTCTTGACTGCGCCTTCGAGATCCGCCCGGCTTGCGGGATCCATCGGAGCGTGCTTGCTAGTTCTTCGTGGCGCATTGCGGCCTCGTGGGTGCCTTAAAATGAGCGCGATCACTTCGACCGTCTTGCCGAGCCCCATTTCATCTGCAAGAATGCCTCCACGGATTCTCGACGGGGTGAATTCCACACGACGGGCTTCGTGTAGTAAGGGGGATTTTGCGTGTCCAACAGGAAAGAAGCGCGCCTGGAATGGGTCATACTGCACGTCCGCCTTCCCCCCGAACGCCACGCTGCTAACGATTGAAGCAAACACAGGAGTTTGTGTGTCATGGTGCTCTCGATTCAGCATCCACAGGAGCGCGGCCTTCTGGTACTGTCGCAGGGTTGGACGCAGTCGGCGGTCGCTCGCGATCGCAAGCTCAAACTCTGCATACGCTTCCGCCGTCACATGTTCGAGTCGAAGCAGTCGGCGTGCGTCAATTCGCGAGTGGATATCGCCTGCGTCAAACTTGGCAACTGATTGTGACTCGCTCTCAAAGTCGTCATCAGAGCTGACGGCGGAGCGATACAACACGTCCAGCTCCTTCGGGTACGGGTACGTCCACTGACCGACGAGGTCCTGGCTGTTCATGAGTGCCCACAGCATCACCTCGCGCATGCTTTCACGCAGCGACGCGGCAGTTCTGGGGTGAAAAAGAGACATGACCCAGTATCGCTCCTCATACCGGTGCCAGTTGATACCGATGCACAGTCTCCATCTTGCAGCAGTCGCCTGTGCCTTCGCCTTCGCCTTGTCCTTGGGTCGCGACGGCGGATCCATTTCTTGTGGCAGCAATTGCAGCTCCAGCAGTACGAAGTCCGCATTCACGAGCTCCACGAAACGATCGCTCCACTGCCTGTCAGTACCGGGAAATAGCTCGCGCATCGTCATGGCGGTCAGCAAGCACGCGTCCGTAACCCCAACGGCGATGTCGTCGTCCTGCCAGTTGCGGGTCACCAAGCAGACCAGCGGGCTCCGCGGCTCGATCTGGAGCCCCACAACCGTGGCGTCGTCTCGAGCGCCGGCGCCGTACTGGCTCACAAACTCGCTCAGCGCCGACGCGAGAAAGCTGTCGGCGTCAACGGGCACGTCCAGCCACAGGGCGGCATTGCGGACTGCTCTCGTCGCCCACGCGTCTCTGAACGTCAGCAGCAGCGGAGAAGCGCTCGGGTTCTCGAACACCAAGGCGTTGGGGTCGGAGAGGTGCGTCTTGCTCTTCTTCCTCGACGGCAGCGACGCAAAGCGCGCAGCATCCTGCGGACGCTTGCGGCTCGACATGCTCATGTCGGGATCCGATCCCGTCCCAAAGTATCATCAACTTGAAGATGTCACTCAAAAAAAATCGAATATCACTCAAAAGATTCGGATCTCACTCAAGTAAACAGGATACTATTTCAGAACAGTGATATCTTTCGTTTAGGTATATAACATTATACCGATATAGTGACTTGTTTTGGTTGAAGTCGTGGCAAGTATCTTGCTCTTCCAGCTCGGTCTCAGTCACGGCTGGGAGGCGATGGCGGCACGGAAGACGACGACAAGGAAGGCGGAGAGGAGCGCGGACACGGGCACGGTGAGCAGCCAGCTGACGAGGATGCGGCCCATCATTGGGAACGACACGTTGCGCACGCCGAGCGCGTACATGCTGACGAAGAGCACGGCGCCCACCTGGCAGTGCGTCGTGGACACGGGAACGTTGAGCAGCGTGGCGATCACGACCGTGAGCGTTGAGGCCATCTCCATAGCGAACGCGCGGTGCATGTCGATGACCGAGATGCGCGAGCCGATGGTGCGCATGACGGGGATGCCGTGCACGATCACGCCGAGGCAGATGCAGCCGCCGGCCACCGCCATGATCCACTCCTCCGTCTCGCTGCCGCCGTCGCACACGCCCAAGCCCTGCTGGTACGCGCTGTAGATGGCACCCATGGGCCCCGTGGCGTTGGCTGTGTCGTTGGCGCCGTGCGCGTACGAGTTGAGCGTCGCGACCATGATGAGCAGGTACCGGAACACGAACATGGCGTCCTTCTCGTCAGCCGAGAGCTTGTTGTACTCCTCCAGGAATTGTGAGTCCAGGTCGCTCGACATGGAGCTCGTCTGCGAGTACCCGGACTGCTCGATCTCGTCCACACTGCCTCGGTACTCGCCTTGCTCGCTGGGTGTGTTGATGTACGCGCAGTCGCCCTCCAGCTGGTCGAACGAGTCGACGTGGTCGATCTGCTTGCCGTTGTAGGCCCCGCCCTCCTCTTCCGGCTCGCTCTGCATGCCCTTGGCCTTCCTGCGGAGACCGACAGCGAGCTCGTCGCCTGTGGCAGACGGCATGTGTCGTCGGATGAACGGAACGAACAGAAAGCGCGAGAGCACGAGCGTGACGAGCCCGACGCCGAAGCTCGTGAGCACCATGTAGCCCTTGTTCCACGACAGCGTGTAGGGCGACTTGAGCAGAATCATGAGGAGCAGCGCGAAGGCACAGACGGCGTACAGGATGGGGAGCAGCGTCACAGCGTTGCGCGCCGCGTGCTCCGTCTTCATGATGGTGGCGCTTGTGATGGCGTAGATAATGATGCCGATGACGCCCGACATGACAGGCGAGATGCCCCAGGACGCGATGATTCCCGACAGCCCCGACTCGAAGTTCCAGTCCAGACAGCTGCCGCTGACCTGGAAGATGGTCATGCCCATGACGGCGCCGACAATGGCGTGCGTGGTGCTCACGGGCATGCCCATGACGGTCGCCACGGCGATGAAGACGGTCGCGCTGATGAGCGACGCGAGCATGCCGACGGCATAGACACTCATCTGGCTGTCGCAGTAGCCGCAGGCCCAGCACTCGGGGTCGGACACGTCCGCCACGCCGTTCTGCACCGTGTCCGAGACACCGTAGCCCAGTGTGATGGAGCCGGCCCAGTTGGCCACGCCGCCGATGATGAGGGCCCACTTCATGCTGATAGCGCGCGAGCCCACAGACGTGCCGAACGCGTTGGCGACGTCGTTGGCGCCAACGTAAAAGGCCATGGCCGCCATGGCCATGAGCGACAGCGCCAGCAGCCATCGCGAGCCCTCGAGCACCTCGAAGTCGCCGTTGTACGTCGCGCAGATGTCCGACGCCGCAGCGAGGCAGTCGGGAACGCCCTCGGCGCAGGTTGTCGCCATCCTGAAGGGTCTGTAGGTACTGGAGGTGGCAGTCGGAGCTTGATGCCGGGCCTTGGGCGAGTTGGAGAGTGAACGACGGGAACGCGGCGCTCCCATCACACGGCACTGAGCGCGTACTGCGCGTGGATGGAAGCGGAAAGCAGGCAGATGCTTGTTGGGCATTGCGACTGGCGTGTAGCCATCAAGGAGGATGCACCTGCACTTGAAGTTTGTATGGTTCGCGCCATCGTGCGGTGGAGCGCGAGCGTGTTTCTACCGGCGCTGGGTACAGACGGGAGCAAAATTCCACTGGACAAGATTCAAAGCGCGTATGGCGAGAATCTCCAGCGCTCATGGGTGCATCGCCTTAGTGAGCGCAAGAGGTTTTGAAGGGGTACGCCGCGCTTCAACTTGCTCAACCATGAAAAATCCAGGGCTTTCGGGTCAACGCCGTGGGATGGCCGACACTGGCGACCGACGTCACACGAACAACATGCTGACTCTCTTGCCGCTGTGTGACGAGCTTGGTGACTTCGGACATCACACCAGTGACCGGAACGCGTCCTCGATGCGGTCGACATGGGCCTCCATTGCCACCAGCACGCGCTGCGAGTCGCGCTGCTGCTCGCGCAGCCACTCGCTGGCCTCGTGCTGCCTCCACAGCCTAATGGTGCGCATCTCGAGCCGCCGCAGGCTCTCGAACGTCTCGCGCGGCTTGTCCTTGCGGCACATCTTGAAGCGGTGTGCGGCTTGCACGAGATGGCGTTCGTCCGCCCTCGACTGTCGAGAGTCGCCGCCGGTTTGAACGCTTCGGTGCCGCTTCCATGCGCGGCAGATTACGAGGGCCGCCATCGACCGCAGCGACCGCTCCCAGTGCACGCGCTCGATTGTCTCGACCACCTTGTGCTCGTGCTTAGACCCCTTCATTGACTCGAGGAATACGGAGATCAGCAGCGAGATGAACACCGTGCCGCCGACCACCGCGCCGAGGAATACACTCGCACGACCGAGGCCCGTGACGGGATACGCGTCGCCATACCCGACGGTTGCCATCGTCTCGATCACCAGCCACAACGAGTACTCCTCGTCGTCAAGCACCGACGGGAACGGCCGCTCAAACACCGTCAACGAGGCGGCCGTGCCGACCCACAGAAACAGAAACAGCGACGACAGGAGCTGCACCGGCACCAGCGTGAGCGATACACGGAAGCTCCAGAGCTTCGAGTCGACCGGCAGCGACTGCAGCGCGCCGCCCGCCACCAACGTCGGATCCGCCACGATCCGCTTGAGCAAGCTGTTTCGCACGACGCGGGCGAACCAGTAGAGCCGCACGAAGACGGCCATGTTGAGGATCTCAACCGGGTAGCGGTAGTGAAGGGTGCACATGCGGTCGTTGTGCTCCGACAGCGTCAAGTTGGCTGGACAGCTCACCGCCGACGGCAGCGCGCGAGTCGACACCACGTACCGCTCTTCGTCGAGCCAGAGGTGGCCATGAAGCAGCGGTGGGAGGAAGAACGCGCATGCTACCAGTTCGACGAGAAATGGCAGCAGCAATCGTCTCGGCGAGTGCCGCAGCGCATCTCCGCACTCGGGAGGAATCGCGTGCTTGAGCACCATGATCTCCATCTTGAGCGAGTACCGATGGTAAACCTGATGGATCAGCACGAGCGTCACGAGCAGCAAGAGCACACCGTACGTCTCGCCCGGTGACTGAAGCGGCTTGGAGACCTGGCTCTGGGACGGCGAGAGCCAAATCGAGCGGAACTGGAGGACGACCGTGAGCACTGAGACGCCTGCGAGTAGGATACAAAACCCGTCACTCCTTGCGCGCATGTCATACAGCGCTCGAAGCCGCAGCTGCGTGTGCAACACGCTCTTGGTCGACTTGTCGAGGGAGGAATTGATCTTCGACAGTTCGCGCTGCTTCTCTTGCTCTGCTGGCATGCCCAAGAACGCTGCAAAGCGCATCGTGAACCGCTCGTGAGTGACCAGCCACACTACCCCGGCCGCTGCAAGCACTAGAAGAGCGAACGAAGGCACGCGGTCCCAGTCGGACCAAGGGAAGTAGCGGCTGATCGATCCGTATTGCAGCATCCGCCGAGTGACAGCGTCGTAATCGTCCGACAGGTACGCAGTCTGGTTGACTGGGAACACGCGGAAGTTCTCGTGGTCTTCGAACTGGCCGAACTTGGCTGGTGCATACGCCGCAGTTTGCGCAAAGAGGCACATCTCGACCGGCAGCAGCACACCCATGACGATGAAACAGCACAGCCACTTGCTCGTGAAGCACATGTCCAGCTTCTTGAGAATGGAGTGGCCGAATGAGAGCGTGATCTGCTCGGTTGGCCAGCCAAAGATCTTGGTTCCAACGATCGAAGCGAACCCCGGGAACGCCCAGTCTTGCACCAGCCACAGCAGATCGAGCGCGATGACGAGTGCCGCGAGCATTGTGCGCCAGGATTCGTTCGAGTACCACGACTGCATTGCACTGCCGTTTTCCCCCAGGCTCACATCGATCCACGCATCTTGGAGACGCCGAAAGCCGCCGCCGACTACGCCGCCGCCGATAATAGCGGCCACAGCCAGCCAGCAGCTCGCGAGGCGCACGATCGGGTAGTTGCTGTAGACTTTGCGGACTCGCACCAGCCAGTTCGAGTAGAGCACTCGGGTGTAGTGGCGATCCTGCAGCACCAGATCCAGCGTCACTGCTAGTCGCATGACACTCAGCGTCATCACCGCGATGTACACGACGCGTTGCACGTCCATCTGACGCCACGAAGTCGCACCGTGGCCAGGGAGGAGCAGTTTCTCAAAGGCGTCAGCCTTGTCCACGCTTGTACCGGCGTCGGTCTGCACGATCAATCGCAGTCCCGAGACGCAGAGCCACCAGCAGATCGGGTACGCAAGCGCCAGGAACGTCCAGGAACCCTGCGTCTGCGTCGGATCGTTGGCCACAGGCACCGCGAGCGTCGGCTGCCCAGTGACGCGCGACGTGAACACGCGCAGGCTCATTTCTCTCACGTCGTCTCTGTCTCCCTGACTGTTTGTGTTTCTCGCAGTCAGCTCACGCTCGTTCATCCCCGAGAGGCGGGAGAACGTGCGGGTCGCGCGGCGATAGCTGCCTCGCCAGTTCCACGCGCGCTGCGAGAGTCTCCGGTACGCCACGAGCCTCAGCAGCGCCAGGATGACGACGCTGAGCAGCGCATGGAAGAGCAGCTTGAGCCACGAGACGCCCGTGCAGATGGTCGCCGCCCAGTCGCCGTAGATGGGGAAGGAGCCGCGCGGTGCGGTCGACGCGAGCAGCGGCGAGCTCGCGCACAGAAAGAAGCTCGCGACCAGGTGCGTCAGGCTCACGACGACGCGCTGACCCGGGTGGCGGAGTGAGCAGACGACCCAGGAGGACCGGAGGTACACGCCGGTGGCCGCGTCTTGGCGCGCTGCGAGCGAGGACGCGCGGTCGCGGGCGGTCTCCATGCCGGCAAGTGATCTTCCCATGAAAGTGATGTGGGTCAGGTCTCATTTGCGACCTGATATCCAAGCCAAAAATATGCTAATTCGAGAGAATGACGTGGTATTGAATAGGCTTCCACGGTAGTGACATTGAAGTGAAGCTTGTCAGCCTTGAAGCCACTGCTTGGCGAACGGATGCAGCCTCGGATTCTCTTCGGGGTCGGCGTACATGGCGCGCAAGAAGTCCCAGGCGGTGTCTACGTCTTGTATCTGCCGCTTGGAGGTTGTCTGGTGGGCGTGAGCTTGCGTGCATTTGGTGCTGGCAGGAGCGCTGGTCACTCGTCCTCGAGCATTCCGCCGCGGTTGGAAGGCGCGGCTGCGGCGAGAAGGAGTCCAGCAGGTGCTTCCTTGCATTGTCAGACACGTGGGGGAAAGCGAAGTGAGAGCAGAGTCGATGTCTCGCGAATTGCCTCGCTAGTTGCGTCGACTCCATTCGAGAAGCAAGTGAATAGGGTTGACCTTGTTCTCTACACGAAGATGGGGTAGGTGTACGGTTGTGGAATCAAGCCGTTGCGAGTGGGCATGCATGCAAATCGTGCGAGAGAAGCTCAGAGAGCTCGGACTTGCGCGATGCGCAAGGAGCTGACGTGTGAAGACTGCTGGCTTCGAGCAACCGCGAGAGCGTTAGTAATGCCAACGCAACTGCTATGCTTTGACTCGTTTGAATGACATGTTGAAATACTTTCGCAGAACGTTTTTCAAAATAAAGCAAATGTTTTGCTATTATTCGAAACAGTGTCATCACTGCCATGCCAGCGCTCATGAACCCGATCAAGGACACCAATGACGACACTGACCAACGCACGCCCGTGGTGAGGCGCTCTCCTCGATTCGACAGGGGCGAACGTGAGCCGTGATCTGTTTCTCAACTGATTATACTTGTTGTGGATCTGAAGATAGAAACAAGCTCCACCCTCAAGTATATGTTTATGGTGGATGCTTGAGCTTTTCATGATCCGATAGCAGTGAGAGTTAGAAGGAGGTCCGGTCCACAAATGAAGCGAAAACACCAAAAACCGCAGCTCGTCCTCGGTCGAGGAGTCCGACGGATAGTCAAATGCATGGTCACCACAGGCAGGGCAAGGCTCGAGCGTTCTGGATTGCCATCGCAGAGCATCAAGCCCGGGCGGCATGCGCTTCACAACTATTCATCATGTTGTTGGCCCAGCCCAATGACCCAGTGACAATCACCAGTCACGCCCAGAGAAGAGTATCACAGACTGAAACGCTCAGCACACTCGAAAGCTGCTTTCAATCTGATGATGCCTGGCCTGCACCAGTGGATGATGTATTGCGGAGACGGCTGCGAACGCGTCAATTCGTCTGAGTCTAACGTCTGGTGTCTGTCGCCGTCAGATTTACATTTGGTGTTCTCAACACACATCAAGGTGCAGTTGGCGTGTAGCGTTTGGCCGAGGAATGATGAACGGCAACACCTCGGTTCACATCAAAGTCAGGTGGCATTCAACAAAAGAGCATCACAAAACCGCTTTAGTGACCTACTTCAACTTGAGGACATGCAAAACAATGCCTGTTATTTCTCGTCGAGCCTGACAACGGGTGTGGACGGCAGCGTTCGACAGGTTCAGAGGAGACCGAGGAAGCAGGCGCGATACGGATCGTAGCCGAGCGAGATCGCGCCACGCACAAACTCGACGCAAGTCGACTCTGCCGGTGGCTCTAGCTCCTCCTCGCGAGCATTGGTCCCGTTGGAGGAGCAGACGAACTCGTCATAGAGTCGAGTCAGCTCCTCGTGGTCGCGGAAGCTCCATTGATCGGACAGAGGCTGCGATGCGCGCAGCACCCAGAGCATGACCCGGTGCATTTGAACGTGCACCAGCTCCGTGGGCGGCCAGGCGAACCCAGGCTTGTACAGGCAGACGTCCATGTACCGTTGCCACGCGATGCCAATGCTGAGGGCGAACTTGGGCTGCGAGGAATTGTGGCGTCGCGGAGCCTGTTGTAGGAGAGTCAGTGGCTCCCCATTGTTGTCCTTGGCGTGGACCTCAACTGTGAGAAGATCTTGAACGATGAGAGCAGTGGCATCCGACAGCCACGAAGCGTCCGTGTCCGGGAAGACGTCGGTCAGCGAAATGGACGTATCGTCGTCTTTTGCCGTCTTCTTGGTCAGGTTGAAGCCGATCGGTCGCATTGCGGTGAAGCCGTTGACAGCTTGTCCGAGCTTCGAAGCACTGTCGATGGGGAGTTGGATCCAGAGGGCATCGCGGCGGTAGTCTGGCGTCCACGCGTCACGGAAGCCCAAGAACGAGCACTTGGTAGCGTACTTGCCCGGTAGCTTGACGTCGATCCAGCGAGCGCGCGGGTTGGGTGCGTCCTCCATTTTGGTTTTCGACTGGAAGGTGATGCCTTGCTTCGTCTGCGTCCACGATTTCACGGCCTTGCTGCCGGCGCCAGGCTTGGTCTTGTGGTCGCGAGTTGCAGGTTGAGGACGAGACTTGTTCCCCTTCGAGCGGCCCATGGTGCTGTAGTTGGCAGTGAATCGGTGATCGGGCGAAGACGTGGTAGATTTGAAAGTGAGTCTTGAGCGCGAATGGCTTGTGAGCAGGCGGCTCGACGAGGACGGCGTTGCAAGGCCAGTCGGATGGATGCTGGTCGCCGTTCCACAAGCTTGCAATTGTAACCCTATCCCCTTGCGATGCGGTTGTGTTGTGCAATCAATGAACTGGCAAGTCCCTCTTCTGAGGATGTGCCAGTCAGTTCGCAAATACAACCCTATCCGCTTGCGTGTGAAATCCAGAAAAGAATCGCATCCATACCCCCTTCCCTATGTTTGCGCACTTGCTCGAACCGCACGCAACATTCCAGCAACATCAAGTCACAATCTCGACATTGTGCTGCTCGAATCACCATGCCAGTCTTTCCGACGTCGTCACACTTCAAAGCGCTCGCTCACCATGGCGCGCCGCAAGCCGCGCAACGTGCAGCGCAAGCGGCCGCTCCACACGGCAGAAGACGCTGATTCACTCGTCGTCGATGGTGGCGGTAGTGCCATTCATGACTGGGCGGTGCGGCAGAAGAAGAAGCGGCGCAAGCAGAGCGGTGAGGCGGCGGCATCGTTGGCTGCTCGTCACGCGCTGCGAGACGTCAATGGCGTCTGCGTGAACGCCACGGGCCGACCGCTGGCGCTGACGCTGGACGAAGCGCAGCGCAGCCGCGACGGTGATGGATGGAAGGACGCGCTGTGGTTCAGGCTTCCCACGCGGGTGTGTGGAGTGGACACCGGCGAGGAAGGCGTCGCTGTCAGCGACAACTTCGCTCAAGCCATGGCTCAAGCGCTGGCACAAGACGACGGAGAAGACACTCACGGCCGCCGCATTGGGCTCGAGATCGGCCCAGCGACCAGTCACATGACGCTCGTCGACTGCGGCAGCCAGGAGAAGACGGAGACGGCGCTGACGTGCGTGGATGTGTTTCCCGGCACGTACTCGGCGTGGATTGCGCACGCTCTCGACCTGGTGGAGCGGAGACTTGTCACGTTCGAGCTCGAGCTCATCGGCAACGGTGAGGAGACGGCGCTTGTCTGGCGCGTTGGGGTTGCGTGGCGTCAATACGTTCGCCTTTGCGACGGCAGCAGCGGTGGTATCCAGCGCAAGCGCGTTGCACCGCCGGTGGTAACGATGCCGAGGGTCGAGCTTCACGCCAGTATGCACCGCGTGATGCTCTGGGTGCTGAAGCACTCGCGATCGCCTCGCGCGAGACGACTGTTTGGCGAGCAGTGCTCCTTCTCATACTGGAGCGAGCTCGAGCTGCTGTACCACCGCTTCGTCGGCGAGAACGCGGCCAAGGTCGCGGAGATCGGCCTTGGCGCAACGAGCGCGGTCTCGGATCTGTATGCGAAGATTGATACCCAGCGTCAACTGGAGCGCAGTGTGGATAATTTCGACGCTGCGATCGATCGTGCGAGCAAGAAGGACCAAGAGACGAGCAGTGAAAGCGGAGAAGATGCCCTGGAGACTGGCCGCTCCGTGCTTGTGCCGACGCTCCGACCGTATCAGAAAGCTGCCGTCTCGTGGATGCTCGAGCGCGAACAAGGTCTTGATGGCCGCGTCGCTACCATGAAGAATAGCAATTCGGCAGTCATCGACCTGAACGTGACGTTTTCGTGTGCGACGAATGCGCCAGAGGTTCTCCAGCATGTGACGTATGACCCGCACTGCGGCGCGTTTGTTGACTGGCGCACGGACGAGGCGCTGGTTGACAGGAAAGCACGCGAGCACGACATGTCAACCGTGTGCGGCGGGATCCTCGCAGACGAGATGGGTCTCGGGAAGACGGTCGAAGTCATATCCCTCGTGCTGAGTCACCCGAATCCGGCAAGCATCCCTGCATTGCAATACGGTGGAGTCTCTTCGGTCGATACAGAGGAGGCGGTGGGAGTTGAGGATGAAGAAGCAGAACCGGACGGAGCAGTGGACATGGACTGCATCTGTGGGTCGAGCGATCGTCACGACCTCGGCGTGGTCAAGTGCGATCTCTGTGGGACGTGGCATCACCAAATTTGCTCCGGCTTCGCACCAACATCGAGCAGTTCGCGCGGTGTGTGGACGTTCGACATCTCGACCTCCGAGGAGCGCGAGCCATTCGTGTTCATGCGTTTCCACTGCCAAATCCGCGAGCGTCCGTGGTTCTCGAGCAAGACGACGCTCATCGTGTCACCGGAGGCGATCCATGACCAGTGGGAGTCGGAGCTCAAGCGCCACGTGCGCTCCCGTGACGCAGTCTCGCTTCTTCGGTATCCTGGTGTGAAGACGCTGCGAAGTCGCCTGGGAAGTGGTCCGAGTGCCGAGTGGCAGGTCCTGTCGACGGCCGGACTGCGGCTCGCGACCTACGACATTGTGCTCACAACATACGAAGCGCTGCGCACGGACCTGCACTATTTACCGTCGCCCGCCGGTCGCGATCGCCGAGCTAGCACGCGTCAGACGCGCAAGAAGTACGCATTCGTGGCCTCTCCGCTCGTGTTCCTCGAGTTCTGGCGGGTCTGCATGGACGAGGCGCAGGTCGGGGTGGAGAGCACAACTGCACAGACTGCGCTAACGATCGCGCAGCTGCGTGCGCGCTCCACGTGGGTCGTCACAGGCACTCCGTTCTCCAAGTCGAGCTCCGTCTCTGACCTCTTTGGGTATCTCAAGTTCCTCCGCATCGAGCCGTTCGCGAGCGGGAGCGAGTCCATGTTCCGCGACATTGTTGCCAGCGCGTTCTCGGCCGGCGCAGTCGACCGCGTGCTCGACTTGTTGTTTTGGAATGGCAAGAGCATGAGGCAGAGCACTCGCCAGCACGATGGTGGCGGCCTCTTGTGGCGCACGAGCAAAAGAGATGTTCTAAACCAGCTCCACCTGCCAGCTCAACGCTCGCTCGTCGTTTGGTGCCGCTTCTCTCAGGTCGAGCGGCACTTCTATGAGCAACAGGAGCGCGCAATCGTCTCGCTCGTTCGTCAGCGCGAGCGCCTTCGCACCGAGCAGCTTGGCCCAGCCGACGATAATACGGATGGAGACGCAGTCATCGATGGGAGAGATCGCATCTGGCACGATCTGCTGGAGCTGCGCAAAATCTGCTGCCACCCGCAGATCGGCAACGCGTTCGGCGCAAGTAGTGGCGCCGGCCTGGTGGCTCTGAACGGCCGGCGACTCACGCCGACGACAGTGCTGACCATGGACGAGTTCTTGCGCGAGTTGATTGCTCGGAACAAGCGCGAGTGCGAGGAAGCGCAGCGCAAGCTCGTGGCAGCGCGCAATGGACTCGCGGCGATGCGGCTCGTGTCTTCTGCCGATGACATGCAAGTCGAGGAGGTGGGGATCGTGGCTGCGATCCAAGAGTATCTCGCCGCGGTCGAGCTGATCCAGACCAACTGGACACTGTTTCGGGCCGACTTGCTGCCGCGACTGCACATCCTCGAGAACCTCGCGCGGCTCGTGCGGCAGCATTTTGGCGTTGGCGCTCCATCTTTGGAGCGCGATCGAAGTGATGCTGCTAGCACTGGTATCTCCTCCAGTGACGACACGATCACTGTCGACGACGACGGGAGCGGCAGTGGTGCGCGCTCTGGAGAGGGGAGTGACGTGTCGTCGAACTGCAACCCGAAGCAGCAGCACTTGCTGCCGCTGCTGCCTGTGCTGAGGGAACAACTCTCGATGGCAACGAGTAAAGACGCCACATCGATGTTGAGATCGCCAAGCAACGCACTCAAGCAGGAGTGCGCACAATTGGACCAGTCAGCGAGTCAAATTCGGCAGTTCTATCTCCTGCAAGTCGAAAACGCGCATGGACTCGCAAAGCGCAACTTTGAAGCACTCGAGGCAAAGATCGCAGCGCAGATTGAGCCAAAGTCGCGGGCTTCAAGCAGCCGAGAAATGCTGCTGTGCTCATCGAGCATGTGGTGGAACGACGCACTGACAATGATTGAGCGAGCCGGTGCTGGCGAGCAAGCCGATCGACTGGTAGCGCGGGTTCACGCGCGCCTCGCTGCGTTCGGCACCAAGTGGACGACTCGCTTCTGCGCGCAGCTGGTGAGCGTGCGCACGCTGCGTCTTCAACTTGTGACAGAGCTCGAAGCGCTCGCGAAGCGCAGACGGTCACTGTTTGACACGCTCAAGACACTGAGTGTCGGGACTCCCAGTCGCGAGGAAGTGCGGCGGTCGGGCAACTGCCGCAAGTGTCGAGACGCCGGCAACGGACCCGTGTGTGCGCACTGCAAATTGTACAAGGAACTCGACGCGTACAGACAGCACATGCTGGGCATTGACAGCTCTGCGAACAATTCTTCCCTCACGTCGATGTTGGGCGACGGCGGTGGTAGCCAAGCGCGTCTCGCCGATTTGTTCGAGGACGAAGAGAACCTGGAGGAAGAGGAAGACGACCACCAAGCGAGTACGTCTCCGAGCGGAACCGCGGCGTCATCTCTTCTGGTCGAAGTGCTCAAAGAGATTGCAGCGAGCACGCGCGCCGTCTCCAAGCATACGCTCCTGGCGTCTCACTCGTTGGCCGATACATCGACGCACTTGCAGCGCGAGGTGGAACTGTTTGCGCTGCTGCTGCGCGAGTGGAACGCGGCCAAGAAGCTCTTCCAGACGCAGCATCAGCGCCTAGGTGCGTTGGATGAGCTCGAGATGGCGAGCTCGCAGATCCGGCTGAGGGTAGAGGGCGAGCCCGTTGCGACGGCGGCGGAGAAGCTGTACATCATTGACGCGTTCGCTGTGCCCACGCGACTGGCAGAGCTCGAGGCGGACCGCGCCATTGCCGACCGTGAGCTGCGCGACTCGCTTGCCCAGCTCCGTTTCTTGCTTCAGCTGGCGGACGAGCAGCACAAGGCCGCGGCAAGGAGCGCGCTGTCTCCTACTGATAACTCGAGCGCTAGTGCGGCGTCAGCTTCTTCGACGAGGCGCGAGTGTGCCGTGTGCCTGCAAGACATGGACGGGAACGCGACGCGCGCGGTGCTTTTGTGTGCCCACGCGTTCTGCCGCAGCTGCGTCGAGACGATGGCGAAGCCGCGGCGTGGCTTGTCCGTCAAGTGCCCGACTTGCCGCCGCGTGACACCGACAGATCGAATGGCCATCGTCCGCAACGACTCCAGTCCGCAGCACCAGCCGCGGCAGCAAGTGCAGACGCAGAGAGGAAGCGGAAGGATGGGTGCTGGCAGTGGCTTTGGCTCCAAGATGGACGCGCTCCTTCGATGTGTGCACTCACTCGTGGAGCGCGACCCGGACGTCAAATGCCTGCTCTTCTCGCAGTGGCACGACATGCTGTCGGTCGTGAGCGAGTACGTGCGCGGCCACGTCGACGGCGTCTCGTGCTTCGTCTACTCGACCAAGCGCGCGTTCCCGGCGCTGCTCCGTGACTTCAAGGCTTGTCCGCGCGCGTGTGTGCTTGCGCTGCCGTTCTCGGTCGGCGCCAACGGCCTCAACATCGTCGAGGCGACCGAGGTGCTGTTGGTCGAGCCACTGCTGAACGCGAGCACGGAGGCGCAGGCCATCAACCGCGTGCACCGCATTGGGCAATTGCGTCCGACGAATGTGCACCGGTTCATCGTCGAGGTCACGGTCGAGGAGCGCATCCACTGGCTTGGCAAGACCCGGCATCAGCTGGCGCGCGCGCGGCAGCGAGCGAACTCCAGTGGTGAGGTATCGGGGCGATCGGACAGCCGACCGGAGGTGTTGCCTGGATCCAGCGGTCTTCAAGAGCAGCACGTGGACGCTGAGGGCGAGGAAGAGGATGGCAGCGATGACGACGACACCTCGGGTGCTGTTGCTGGTGACCGGGCGAAGCACGAGAAGCTGACCATGCGCGACCTGCACGTCTTGCTCGATGGAAAGACGTCCAGCCAGCACAGCGACGCCGCGACGTCAGCAAACGCATTCTGGCAGGAAGACGTCGAGTTGAATGGCAAGCCGATACCCCGCGAGGTGGCGCTGCAGTTTTTTGAGCGACGGCACGCGCTGGATATGCGCGCAGCTCTCAACGGCCGGCCAGGCACCGTCGATCAGGATGACGGAAGGCGTTCGACAAACGTGGAGCCAACGACGCGGCTTTTTGATCGCCAGGTCCGATTGCAAGTCGCCAACGAGCTGCTGGCGCTGCACTCCGCACACGCAGAAGGTCAAGCAGCGCCTGGTGCTGGTAGGAACACCATCGCTGGCGAACTGGTGTCACTGCACCGAGTGCGCGTCCAGGAAGAGCTCGCGAGGTGGGCCACTGCCCAGGGAAGACGTCCCGGGTAGCGAGGGGTGGTTAGCTTCCTGCTTTGACGGTCCTGTTCGAAGACCTGTCATTGCTAGCAAGGCCATCGTGCTGAACAAGTCCGTTTGATTCACTTCACGCCTCACCTTTGCGCCTCTCGATCTGCTTGATTCCTCTTCATGACTTCGGCACACTTGGTTCACATCCGCTGTACTTACAAAAGCGCGTCGTACGCACCATGTTGCTGACGGCGTCTCATCGCTCCATGAGTCTGCGCAGCTCTGCATCTGAGCGGACCTCTGTCTCCTCGCCGTTGCTGCCGACACACGCCATGCGACCGTCAGTATAGTACCGGATCTTCTTGCCGTTGAGTAGTGCGACTTCGCGCAGTCCATCCTTGCGCTCGAGCATCGTAGTGCCGTCGGGAAAGACCGAGAACTCGTCGCCGTTGGCGCGGATGGTCTTGGTGATGCCATCCGCGAACACAATCTCAGTCGACCCGTCAGGGAAGCTCTTCTCGATCTGCTGGTTCGGGAACTCGTACACCTTGGTTTGGTCCGGGTACGTGGTGAGCTTCGTCTTCGCCTCATAGTAGTAATAAATACTGATCCCCGTGTCGGGGAACACCTCCTTGCGGTCGCCGTTCGTGAACTTGATGAGTGTCCGCCCGTCCGCTTGGATCTCCTTCTCGTTGCCGTCCGCGAACATGATGCGTTTGCTGCCGTCTGCGAACACCACCTCCTTCTTCCCACCTGCGTGTAAAACCTCGCGCGCAATCTGCTTCGTTGCCGATTGGGATGCCGACGAGGACGCTGCGCGGGGTGGTAGACCTTGGTCTCTGGCTTTCGTGTCGACATTGACTTCGTGCTGCGCTTGATCATCGAAGCCAAGGTTGCCAACCGTGTGACTGTGATTTGGCTCTTCAAAGTTGCTGCGGGTTCCGTCGCTCCTAGCTGACGCTACGAACTGCTTCCTTTCGGCGTTCCCTCGGGTCTCGCTGCTCAGGTTCGTCATGGAGGCGCTCGGCTCGGACGCAGCTTTTTCGAGACTGTACCGCTTCGGGTTATAGCCATCCGTGTTTGAGTGTGTATGTCGGTGAACGCTGGAGGAGGAGGCAGCAACGGCACCACCACGAGCACCATTTTTTGGCACCTGGGACGATGGCATCGTCTGCGCTTCCTCCGAGTAGTCAGCACTTGTAACACACTCATCCTGCGGCAGGTCGCGGGACCATGAGGTCAGCAGCTCGTCCGCCGCGTTTCGGATCGAGAACAAGTCGCCCGTCGTCCGTATTGGATCGTCGCTCTCGAACGGATTGCGACGAGTCTCGGGATCACCAACGCCGTTGGTTGACGTGAGTCGGTCGATCTTGTTCTGCTTCTCCTTCAACTGACGCTCAAACTTCTCCCATTGCGCGAGCCGATCGTTCTCCAGGAACTTGATCTCTCCTCCCAGCTCCTGATTCTTCACCTCGAGTTCCTGTGGTCGTGAGACAACATAGTGAGCATGGCGACATACAATGAAGAGCCAAGCGAGCTACGCACCGCCATTCGCTGGCGCAGGTTCTCGTTGGTGTTCTTCCACTTGCTCATCCGAGCAGCTTCGTCGACCTGCATTTTGACGATTTGAGCCTTGAGCATTTCAATCTCACCCTTGGCCTTTCGGTCTTGCGTCGACGACGTAGCGCTCATGCGCAGCTTCCATTGCCGGTCCATCAGCTGCTGCTCCTTCTTCATCTTGGCACGCTCTTGTTGCCACTCCTTCTCCATCAGCGCGCGCTGCTCTTGCTGATACCGAGCAAACTCCTCGCGCTCTCGCAACAGCTTTCGTGCCTCCTGGTCGTAGTGCTCTTTCTTCTTCTGCAGCTGGAGGGTTTCTGCCTTGTAAAACCTCACCTCTTCTTCGAGCTCGTACAGCTTCTCCTCGATGACTGTCGGCAAGATTGGGCCGGTGGGGCCTGGAGGATTCAAGCGTGATGGAACCCTCGACCCGGTCGCACCTGTCCGGGGTTTGTTGGCCGCGGCGCGTTGAGGTATCCCCGTTCGAGATCTTGTCCCTTTAGATGAACTATCGCTCGGCCCTGGCCGTCGTTGATTTGCAGAAGCAGTCGCCACCTTCTGCTTGCCGGTCAGTCTCCGTTTCAGAATTACCAGTTCCGCTTTGTCCCTGTCTTGCCGTGCAACCCCACTGCCTTCCTTGGTTTCTCTGCTTTGGTCGGCAGCTTGGTCATGATCGAACATCTCTTCGTAGTGTGAGGCAATCGAGAAACTGTCCTCGTCTGATCGGGCGTCGCCGAACACCTGCTGGACCAAGGACGACACTGGCACTTGGTCGTCGTCTTCATCGTTGAACTCCTCCGACAGCTCGGGATCTTCGTGAACAGTATCGAACCCATAGCCACTCGCAAGGCCTTGAGAGCGACTCGCTCGCTGAGACTGCAACTCGGGTGAATCGAACGAGCCGTAACCGTTCGTAGCGTTCCCGTGCGTTGGCGTGTGCCCATCGCCGAGCAGCGATACTGCGCTACCGCTGCTTTCACGAGTCCGAGGCGAGCGAAGCAGATCATGCGGGGAAGATTCACGAGCGTCTTGTGGTTGAAGGGACAATCCGTCGTCCCAGGGTACCGAATCGTCAAAGCTGATGGCGCTGAGCTCGGAGGGAGCGCGGTGAACGCGTCCAAACAGCGGATCACTAAGTCGGTGGTCGAAGTCCATCGAGTCTTCAGTGCTGTAGCGCCTCCATTCGTCGTTGTCGTGGAGAAAAGTTGACGACTGCTTCCCATCGAAGATGAAATCTGATCGCGCGTCGAGATCGAGACGATCATCGACTGCAGGCGACGTAGCACTCGGTGCGGCTCGCGCATCGTGGTGAGATCTCTCGCTCTGAGCTGGTAGCTGCGGCACGGCTGGTGGGGAGTACCGGCGCGTGTGCCACCGCGTCGACTCGTCTTGCGAGTAGCCGCGCCAGACGGGTGCGCTCCCGTGCTGCTTCTGCTCCTCCGACTCCTCCTTCTCCTTGAGGTACCCGTTGCGCTCTGCCGCCAGCTCCCGTTCGATGGCTTCAAACTCGGCCAGTTCGTCCGCCTCGCGATCTCGCTTCGCCTCGAAGGAAAGCCGCACGCGACTCATGCCCATGGTCGCATTCGACACGAACGACGCGTCCTTCCAGTCCATCGACGGCGCAGGACTGTCGGTCTTCTCAACGACCTCACGCCGACTGTAGTCGCGCTGCTGGACTGGGGAAGGTGGCGACGGAGGAGCGACTGGTGGTCGATACAGCGTCTCGGGAGCACGCGAAGGAGCCGGAGGAGCAGGCGCCGCTTTCTGCGTCCTGGTCTTCCTCCCGCCGCTTGTCGCCGCTCTCTTCTCCGGACGAGACCGGGCTGCAGCAGCTTCAGCGTCCTCCTCGTTCTTGGACACGAGCGTGTGTCTCTGCATCTTGTCCTTGGCGTCCGGCTGCTGCATCCACCACCCGCGCGCGCCTTTCCGGAGGAACGGCTTCTTCTCCGCCCGGCCCGACGTCACCCCCGCCCTCCCGGGTGCGGAGCCCCACGCTTCCACCACCGGCGAGGCCTCGCCCGCCTTCTCCAGCTCCCGCGCCAGCAGTTCCTCGAAGGAGGCTAGTGCAGCACGGCATCACGATCAGAGTCTGAAGAATGGCCGTCCGCCCTCTCGAGCGCTCACCTTTGTTCCCAGCGACCGGCGCGTCCTCAAGCGACGCGCGCGGCTCCCGGCGGTGGTTGCTGTCTGGCTCGTTCTCCTTGCGAGCGGCCCAGTCGTCCTCCCGGCGCGCCGTGTCCGCCACCGCCGCGCGCATTGCCAGCATGCTGGTGATCCCGCAGCCCAGTGCTTTGTTTCCCCACTTGCAAAAAGCCAAAGCCTCAACACGGGAGTGTTGGTCGGTTGATCCTTCGACTTTTTTCAAGGGTCACATTGGATTGGCTGATATGTTGTCTCTGGAATAAGCGCCGTTGATTGGTCAAAAGGAGGCGGGAGGGGTAATTACGCGTGAAGCAAGCTTTTTACGGTCAGTTGAAACGACTGGCCCACTCGCCGCTGCGTGCATGAAATCGATCACTTCCGATTCCGCGCGCTGGAGAGACCGATGGCACCGTGACGATGTGTGCGCGTGGCTGGCTGTCTGTTCGTGTGCTTGTGTGTGATTGCGTGCTGTGTGTGTGGGTCCCGTGGAGGCGGAAGATGATGATCCTTTTTCTCGATGTTTTCACGACGGTCATCTGAGCAACTTGTTTGCAGTGGTGATAATCGAGACTCAAACTAAAGCTCTGACACTGCCCTTCCTCTCATCTGCGCTTTTGCTGCGCTGCGCACCGCGCGTTCTCCTTGTGAGCGCGCGCGTGCTGACAGCGCCTGTATTTCCTGCGTGTTTGTGTGTGGTGTGTGTGCGTCTTGCAAGTGAGGAGAACATTGTACACCGAGCTCAACCGTGCGGAACTACAAAACTTTCTTTTTAACTGCAAACCGATGCAAGCGCAACCATCCCGCACTCTTCTTCTTCATACTGCTGCATGCTGCATTCTACCTGTCATTCCTGTGCTCTCGAGCATCCGGCGTAAATGAGGAGAAACCTTTTTTATAATCTGTCAATCCACTGAGATTCACGGTGAAGAGAACCAAATACTGGAAACTGATACGCCTCCAACCTTCATCACTTTGCCTGATGTCACGGTCGTGACAAACAAGAAGCTGCCATATCAACCCGCTTGTCAAGGCGCCAGGTGTCTGGCACCCATGCATTGACACCCGCGAAGGTGTCGCTTTGACCAAGGCACCTGCATCTCTCTCTACAAGATATACACATCCCCATACAGTAACAAGATCAGAGTGATTGCGAACCAGTTGCACTTGAAGCCGCCTTTCTCAGTCTTGAGTCCGTTCGCTTCCTTGGTCGCTGGTCACTTCTCCGGTACAAGACAAGACAAGACAAGAAAAGCCGCCGCCTGCCAAAATGGCCGTGCGCCGCGAGGTCGTGACGCTCTCGCAGCTCCTGCAGCGCCGCAGCGCGTGAGTCTGTCGCCTTCTCCTCGTCCTCAGCCTCCTGGCGGTGTGCGTCACGCGTGGGCTATGACAGGGGAGCCGACAGGGGAGTGACCGACAGAGCGACGCCATCAGGTGTGGTCGCGCGGTCGGCGACGCCGTTGGTTGCTCAGACAAGTGCTGGCGCTGGCAGACCAGGGGGGAGGAGCCAGGTGGTGACGAGGCCGCGTCCGTTGCGCAGTCTGGCGACCGCCAAGCTGCCCGTGCAGCGGGTGCGAAGCACCTTCGACGCGCACCAGTCGCAGTCGCAGCACGACTTGAGCTGTCACAGCCAGTCAGCGCAGTCGGTCTACTCGCTCTCGCAGGACGGTGGGTCGCCGCGTTGATAGAACACATCGGCTGTGCGTATGATAGAGCTGACGCGCGTCGTGAGCGGCGACAGAGGACTCGTACATGTCGTTGTCGCAGCCGCAGTACTCCCAGTCGCAGCAGCAGTACTCCCAGCCACCACTGCCACTGCCACCGCAGTCGCAGCCGCATACTTACGTTACGCCGAGTCAGGAGGAGCCGGTCTGCTGCGCTGTCCTGGGTGCCCTGCTCTTCGTGAGGCAAGAAACTAACACTCGGCTGTATGAACAGCGCGGGCTGCACGCTCGGTGCGCGACGTCCACGGTGCAGCAGAGCAAGTACTTCCAGATGCTGTGCGACCCTGCCCAAACGCCTCGCAAGCCCACTGAGCCAAGCGAGTCACAGGACGCCAAAGTCGAGAAACTTTTGGATCCGATCAAGAAAGGCATCGCCGACATCAATTCAGCGCTAGAGCGTCAGCTAGACGACCGCCGCCGTCACCAGAATGGCTCGGCCGAAGTGAAGGAGCGCGTCGAAGGACTCGTGACTGCGGTGGACAAGCTGTGGAGGCAGGTTCGTTGTCGCGATCAGTTTCCAAACGCTCATGCCATCAAACGTGTTAACAAACAGCGCGACTTGCTGTCATCAGCACCGCGAGAGCGAGAGCGATCAAGCTGAAGCTCGCACGCGGGAGGCGACGAAGGTTGCCTCAGCACTTGACGAGGTGCAGCACTCGGTGCGCAAGATGCAAGATCGCATGGCAACGTTCACGGACTTTATCGTCCGGGTTGCAGAACACGAACGAGCGACCAACCGAGCTGTTCTCGCGGCGATGACTGGTGCGCACAACATCGCGGCGCCGTCTCCACAGCTGCGCCTCCGAAAGACAGGCAAGCGCAAGGCGGCACCATCTCCTGGAGTGGCACGAGTGCCGCGTAAACGAAGTCGGCACACCCTTGTTGGCGCGGCGACATCAGGCTGGGACTCCGTCGAGAGTTCACAGTCGTGCTCAGACGTGATATGGGTGGACGCTGACAGCAGCCAGGGCGACAATATCAGCCTTCCCAGTGAAGTTGGCGCCGACGGCTTGAGATCGGCGTTGAAGAAGCTCCAAGACGCTCGCACCAGGCACCCGCGACGCTGATCTCGCCTCCATCTTGACCTACCGAGCACGTGACTGGGGTTGGCGTCAAGGCAAGCGGAGACGATATCGACCACCAGCAAGGACCACGATCCACAGCAACAGCTCCACAGCAACAGCGCGCGTTCTCCGTGTCGGACGGGCGCTCGGGTTCCTCGCATCGCCGCCGGGTCGTGTTCTCGTTCGTTTAAAGGTAACTCGCGCCTCGGTCTCCTCTCGTTGCGCTCGGGATGCCTCGCTAGCGGCCCTGTACATATCAATCTCCGCCGTTTCCAGCTCGCGCAGCTTACAGCTCCGGCTTGGTCTGCGAGCACCAGATGTCAGCCGCATGCTCAGGTACGCCCACCTTGCGATGTGCATAGATAGATAGAGAGAGAGAGAGAGAGACGCACCGGCAGGCCGGCGCCATGCGTGGGGTCCATGACGAGCCGCCCGTACTCCTCGCGCAAGGCCTTGCAGGCCATCTTGTGGTTGACGCCGTGCTCCATGTAGCAGTTGGCCAGCTCCTCGCGCACGAGCTTCACGGTCTCCTGCGCCAGAACCAGCTTCTTGGCGTACTCGCGCTC
Organism: Phytopythium aichiense; assembly: GCA_023338125.1. Taxonomy (NCBI): domain Eukaryota; phylum Oomycota; class Peronosporomycetes; order Pythiales; family Pythiaceae; genus Phytopythium; species Phytopythium aichiense. The sequence goes on along the minus strand of JAADYH010000050.1, from coordinate 14,364 downwards.
GGCGCGGCGGATCGCCAGGATCTCGTCCTTGGAGCGCACCTGCGACGCGAACATGCTGCTTCCTCCGGTGCGGTCGATGCGTGGGCTGGCGGCGGCTTGCGTTGTTTCCTGTCAAGGTTTCTCCCCCCTTGCGCCGCTCGGAGCCTTTCAGCGGCCGCCCGACCCGCTAGCATACAAACACCAAGTAAAAATACCCGTGGGTCAGCAGCGCCACCCTGTTTACTCGGCTAGGTACGAGCAATTGGACCACCTGAACGAGAGGAACCACCGGGATCGATCGACACGGACGAAGGAGACAGCAACAAGCGGCATGGAAGGAAGAAAGACACGGCTGTATGCACTCGACAGCCACGAAGACACTCACATCTGCATGTAGCGGCCGCCCGAGCTGTAGCCCATGTCGTCTGCTGGCGGCGGCAGGCTGCCGTAGGCGGCGGCGGCGCTCGGCATGGGCGGCATGCCGATGGTGGACGAGCGGTGCCCGGCGGCCGCGCGGCGCAGACTGGCGACCCACTCCTTCTTGTTCTCGGCCGACCGCGCGTGCAGGTGCAGCGGGTAGTACTTGTCGTCCTGGAACGAGATGCTCAGGGCCTCGGGCACGTCGTAGTTGTCCTGGACCAGCGCGCCGGTCATGTCCATGGGCGGATTGTCCGTCCGGCAGCGCTCGTAGTCGTCCTTGGTGTCGTAGAAGCTCAGCTGCGCGCCTTGCAGCACGAAGTACCGCTGCTGCCACTTGGCGCGCGACGGCGCCTGCCCGGGCAGCACGTGCTGCTTGATCAGGTACCCGGCCAGCACGGACGCGAACGCCGACGACGCGAACTCCGTCGCGCGGTACTGGCCCTGCTGCGCCGTGTCCGCCAGCCGCTTCATGGTCGCGTTGTGGTTCAGGATGTGCTCCAGCTCGTTCGTCTTGAAGTCGAGCGTCGCGCGCAGGTTCTCCAGCTCGCTCACGCAGCGCTGCTCGGCCTCGCGCACGCTCTGCTCGCACTTCTGCCGCTGCTGCACCGACAGCTCCTGCATGGCGCTCGCTTGGCCCTGCGCGATCGCCACCTGCACACTCAGGTCGTTCAGCTGCCTCTCCAGCGCGCGCACCTCCGTCATGTGCGCCGCGTTCGTGCGCTCCGTGCGCTCGATCACCTGCCCCACGACCTGCTGGCTCACGAACTCGCAGTACGCCGCGTCGCGCGACGGCCCAACCGCTCGAGACATGTACTGCGTGTGCAGGTCGTCGACAAAGTCGTTCAGGTACGACTGCGTCTCGCGGAACAGCTCCATCGCCGACTTCTGCGCGCCGTCGGGGCTCTCTGCAACCGAGTCGCGCGGCGCCGAGTCTTGGCTCAGCTCGTTCAGCACGTGCCGGCAGTACGACATGGATGCACCCGCATTCTGCTGCCGGAACGTATCGAGGATGCCCACCACGGCGGATCGGAAGCTCTCGAAATACTCGTGGGCGTCGTCGCTCATATCCTCGTCGACCACATCGCGCAGCTTCAGCTTGGCGACCTTCTTGCTCAGCTTGTGCACGCTGCGGAGCGTCTCTTCGGCGCACGGCAGTCGCGTGCGCTCCGGTCCACGCTCTGCTTCCTCATCGTCGCCCTCTCCATCCTCCATCACTTCGATCATCTCGCTCTCCGGGGCGTTCTCATCTTCCTCCTCCTCCTCTTCAGCAGCAGCAGCGGCAGCGGCAGATCCCTTGCGTGGTACGGAGCGGAGGTTCCCGAACGCGTCGAACATGGCGGCATCTCCCTGTCCGTAGTCCACCACCGCCAGTCCTTGGCTGTCGCGCGGCAGGTCCTTGTCGTCCTCCACATCCACTCGATCGAACGCTGCGTCGCGTTCATACTGCTCGGGCGAAGCGTACGGACGAACCCGCGCCGTCATCTCGGTGCGGTACAGCTCTATGGCATCCCGCAGCGCGTCCTCGCACTGCGCCTGGACGACCCGGCTCCAGGCGCTCGAGATGACGGGCGCCTTGCCGCTGTTGAGCGCCTCCACGTACGACTGCACGAGGTTGACGTACATACTGCCATTCAGGGGCTTGCCGAACATCATCTTGGGCTTGGCCTTGTCGAAGATGCGGCGGCGCAGCGACTCGAAGCTCGCGCGGAACTCGTCGCGCAGCTCGTCGTACGGCACCGAGGGCAGCGCGCGCAGCTTCTGCTCGTCGTCGACCGGCCGCACGAGCGTGATACAGTCCCGGTCGCGGAAGAAGTCGGCGATGAGCATGCGGATCTGGTCCTTCTCCATGGCGTCGTCGCTGTAGCCGCCCTGTGGCTTGAGCGCGTTCTCGAGGTACTGCTTGGCCGAGATCTTCTTGCCGTTGTCCTGCAGCTGCAGCGTAAAGTCGCGCACGACCCACATGAAGGTCGGGAAGAACTGGTGCAGGTCGTTCGCGCCGCCACCGCCGCCGCCGCCGTCCTTGCCCGGCGCCGAGGACGTCTGGATGTGCTTGGAGAGGTTGACGACGAGCGAGAGGTCCTCGATGGCGTTGCCGTCGATCACGCCGCGGCTGTTGTAGATGAAGTTGGTGGCCAGCAGCAGCGCCAGCGCGAAGATGCGCGTGTCGTGCGTCTGCTCGCGGTCCACCGACCCGAGGCCCTCCGTGTCGAGGAAGAGCAGGCTCGAGCCGTCCGCCAGCGGGATGGGCTCACCCCACATCCAGATGCCCTTGGTGCACGCGTTGACGGTCCCACCGACCGCGAAGCCCTGCGGCTGCTCCGGCTGCTGCTCGCCCGTCGCGCGCGCGCCGTCCACGCCCTGCGCGTGGCGCACCAGCAGGTTGAGCAGGAAGGACTTGCCCGTGCGGTAGAGCCCCGCGACGGCCACCACCACGAGCCGGCCCTTGACGCGCTCCAGCCGCGCGCACGCCTCCGGGTTCACGCTGAAGCTGCCGTCCTCGCCCACCAGCACGAACGGCAGCGGCCGCACGCCGTGGGCCTCGCCCTCCGCCGCCGCCATCTCCGTCTTCTTGGCGGCCGAACTGCTTGTTGTCGGTGGGTTTGTGTGGGAAGTTCACCCACGCGAACCCACGCGTTCCCGATGGGAGAAGGTGAAGCAGCGCATATTTGTTATTGAGCGCGGGATGAGGAGTGTTGGAGAGTATTTTATCAAAATAATTGTCTACTATTGCAAGAAACGGCAAGAAATAGTGGCTGTTCTGTAAATACTGCGGTTCAACTGCGCTGAGTGTCCGGATAATTGGTGTCGATATTATCCGAACGGCTGCCGTTGACTGGCAGCGCCTGCGACCGCCAAACGACACCAAGTTGACAGACGACTTGGTGGCGGCTGCAGCTGGCGCTCTAAGCACGGGCGGAGAGCGGGACGGAGCGTGGCGCACAGCGGAGAGCGGGGAGGAGAAAATGGGCAAGCCGACGGCCAAGAGCAGCGGCAAGATCGTGGGCCGCGGGCGGACGGGCGGGCACAACGCCAAGCCCATGCAGAAGAAGAAGAAGTCCAAGCTCGTGGTCACGTTCGACCCGGAGAAGCGCAAGTGCGTCTCGCTCGCTCTCTTGACTGGCGCTGTGGCTCTGTGTTTGTACGGATGAGATGGAGACTGACGGGGCGTGCGTGTGCGGTGGGGCAGGGAGTACCTGACGGGCTTCCACAAGCGCAAGCAGGAGCGGCGGCGTTTCGGGCTGGACATGGAGGCGTTCAAGCAGAAGAAACGCCTCATGGAGGCCAAGAAGCAGGTGCGCGCGCGGCCTGCTACGTCGCTGGTGGTGCTGTAGCGATGGCAGACTCACTGGTGTACTGCTGTGTGTGCTACTTTCGGTGGTGCAGCGGCGCGAGGAGCAGAAGGAGCGACTCAAGGCGCTCAACATTGACGAGAAGACGCTGGTGAGCGACGGTGAGGACAAGGAGGACGACGACGAGGAGGAGGACGAGGAGGAAGAGGACGACGCGTCCGACAGCGAGGCCGAGAAGGAGCAGGAGCGCAAGAGCACGCTCCGGGGCAAGACGGTGACGCGCGTCATGACGTTCGACGACGAGCACACGCAGGGCAAGTTCGGCGACGTGGTGACGGTCACCACGTCCGTGGGCGACCTCAAGAGCGACACAGAGGACGAGCTGAGCGAGGAGGACGAGGCCGAGGGCGAGGAGGAGGGCGACGCCGGTCAGGATGACCACCCGAGCAAGCCGCGGTACGACCAGAAGCTCAAGGAGAAGCAGCTGACCATGTTCCAGCGGATACAGCTCAAGCGGCGCGGCAAGGCGCTGCCGACCAAGCGGTCCAAGCTCAAGGAGGCGCGCGCGTCGCGCAAGGCCATGGGCAAGAAGGGCGGCCTCGTCGGCGGCAAGCATGCGGCGGCGCTGCCCAAGGACGGCGACGCGGCCACGACGGCCAAGGCGCTGCTCAAGCAGAAGCGCGGCTTCAGCGGCGGCGGTGGCAAGGGCAAGAAGCGCCACAAGAAGCACTGAGCGTTGAGCAGAGTGAGGATAGACGGATGGATACTCCTGCAAGGCATGTTCTCCCTGTATGCGATCGGTTAGACAGCACGCATCGTCATCATATTCCAGCCACCTACCAGCCCCTCGCGGCGCCTACTTCCACACCTTGATGAGCGCGTCGCGGCCGCAGGACACGAGCATCGGCCCGTTCAGCTCCACGAGCGTCAGATCGAGCACACAATCCGTGTGCGACGGCGAGGGCGGCACGAGTCCGCGCCGCTCCATCGTCACCGCGCTCTCGACGCCTCCCCCGGTGGCGACAGCGGCCGCGCCGCTCTGCGACGAGAACATGGACGTGTCCTGGCAGACCGTGATGATGGGCGGGCTCAGCTTGCTCCAGGCCATCTCGGGCTTGGAGATCCCGCTCGACCCTCCCCCGGTCGCGACCAGCGCGTTGGACCGCGAGCCACTGCCGTTCGCGTGCGCGCTCGAGCTCGACGACGATGACGGGTTCATGCGCCACCAGTCGTTTGGCGCGACCTGGTTGTCGTAGAACGACTTGGCCTCGCCATTGCCGCACACCGTGTACGACTGCTTGCCGTTGCGGATGTCCCAGTAGCGGATCTGGCGGTCCTCGCCGCCAGTGATGAGCGCGTCCCCCATACCGCGCAGGTGCAGCGACGGACACAAGATCGCGCGCACGCTCGGCTCCTCACCCAACGGCGTCGTCGCGATCTCGTCGAACGCCGTCGCGATGCCGTAGATGCCCAGGAAACTACCGAGCACGCTGCGGCTCCGGTGAGGAATCGGCACGTGCAGTAACGTCGGACAGCGGCACGCCTCGGCCTCGGATGCTTGTGCCTGCAGCGTGCGGAAGATCGCGCGGCACGCTCCGATGCTCAAGTCAAAGACAGCAACTTCTCCATCCCCAGCCGCAACGAACACGAGAGGCACCGACGTCTCGTCCAGCGACAAAGTGTTGGGCAACCCGAGGCACGGCTTGAGCCGGTGGATCGCGCGGTGGGACGAATGCCGCCAGATACGGATCAGCACGAGGAAGCGCAAGTCCCAGAGGCAGATGAACCCGCGACTGGTACCGGCGGCGAACCAGCTCACGTCCAGCGAGTGCGTCATACACGTGATGTAGCCGAGCTCGGGAGAGATCTCGAGCTTCCAAGCCTCGCGCCGCATGCGCAAGTCCCATGCGCGGATCTCGCCGTTGCGCGTCGCGTAGATCAGCAGCGACTCCGACACGTTGTTCAGGTAGTCGATGACCATGACAGCGCTGCTCTCGGTGCGGATCTCCTTGAGACCCGTCGCCTGGAAGTTGCCACCCACAGCGTTCACCTTGTCGACGCGGAAGACGTGAACCGACCCGTTACTCGACGACGCCGCGACCGAATGGCTGTTGTCCATCACCATCATGTCCGTCAGCACGCCGCCTTGGCCGTCGTACGTGCAGCGCGAGCCCTGGTTGACGCTGTGTTGCATGGAGCGGATCGACCAGAGCTTGACGGTGCCGTCGTTCGAGGCGGATGCCAGAAAACTGAAGTCCTGGGCCGCCGCCACGCGAGTCACGGCGCCCGTGTGCTCCGCCAGCTCTGCCACCAGAACACTCTTGCGCGGTCGCCAGTTCCGATACGAAGACGGGTACGAACTGCCGCTGCTGCCGGCGTTGTTGTAGCCCGATCCCGACAAACCGCCCGGCCCATTCGACGACGAGACTCCAGCTCCTCCACCGACACCGCTACCAGGTCCACCGCTGGCGTATCCGCTCCCACTCCCTCCTGCGCCACTGGGGTACCCGCTATTTGAGTAGCTGGCGCTCCCTGGCGATGATGCGCTCGACGACAAACCCATTCCAACCCCGCGATCGTTGCCTCCTGTCGATTGCGTCGAACCCGCTCCGTTGCTCGAGGCGCCACCTCCTGTTCCATTGTAAGGACTGGACGGGTGGTTGTAGATCGAATATTCCGTGCCATCGCCCAGTCGGAGCGCGCCGAGGTCAGGAGGAAGTGGCGGGATGCCCAGCGCGTGCAGTCGTGCAAGCAGCTTCCGCGGGTTCGTGAGCGCCGGATCCATCGCGGACTCCTTGAACGAGAAATAGTGGTGGTACGTCGTGTGCGCCTTCTTGAGCACACGCTGACGCGATGGCGACAGGGGCCCCGGCATGTGGTGATCCAGCAAGCTGCTCACGCCGTCGCCGCCGTACATGTCACGAATGTTCATGTTGAGCATGCTCACCATGACCCCACCGCTCGTTGATGCGAAGTGGTTCGTGTCGATGTGCGGCTGCAAGTGGTTCGAGTGCACTCCCAACCCATTCTCCTCGAGCGAAGCCACGGCGCCAGGGGGGACGAGAGGCGATGGCCCGGTGACCGTGATCGGAGACGACGAGATTGGCATGTTGGGCGCCACAAGACCATACATCTTGACAACCAGCGAGAGCGAGAGGTTCTCCAGCGCCGGCACGCCATGCACCGGGCTCGTCGATCCGACGCTCTGTTGACGCCCCTTGGTCGTCACAAGCGCGGTAGATGATGCTCCTCCTGCGGACAGTGAGGCCGATGACGCTCCGGATGCGACCACAAAGTTACCACCCTTCAGTGGCTGCGCGATCGACAGCGCGAAGCGCATGTCAGGGACGTACAAGACGCGCAAGTGCGAGCGCGACAGTTTCCGAGCAAACGGATTGCCACCTGCGTTGGTAGAGGTGGCCAGGTTCGCCGCCGATGCCGACGACGACACGACACCTCGGTCGCTCTTTGGGTGGCCCTGCATCTTCGCTGCTTGCTCGGTCTTCGCTTGCTCTAGCTTGGTCCGCATATGCATCGACGCCACCGAAACGTACTGCTGCATCAACTTCAGCGCCTGGATGTCGTTTCTTCGCTGCTCATAGTTGGCTGCTGCAGCTGCCTCCGCTCCCGTTGCAGACGTAGCTTGACGAGACGTTGGGTAGTTGTCGAGCGAGTCCGTGCTGCACAAAACATCCCGCGGCCCGCGGCGAGCACCAGCGACGGGGGATTCGTCCGCACCACCGTCATCATTGTTGAAGTCCGACACGATGCCTCTCTCCATTTCTGCGATCACCTCCTGGATCCCAGACAGCGACGACGATGCCAGCAGCGCGCGATCGAATGTTTCGCGAGAAACGGGCGGTCGGCAAGAGTGCCGCAGCCGAACCAGAATGTCATCTTCGTCTTCGTCCGGCAGGAAAATCATCGGTTTCTTCAGGAACGGCCGCAGCAGCGGGCTCATGAACACATTCGCATCAACGCTGCCCATTTGCATGCCGATGTGACTCATGAGCTCCAGCGTCGCATTTCGAATCCACCAGCTCGGGTGCAACAGCAACGAGCACGTCATCTTGACCTTTTCGACCAACGCGCTCGTCTTGCGCTGGAACAGACCCAGCTGACAGAGGTTGGCGAGACACTCCAGTGCTTTAGTGATGACGATTTCTTGAACGTCAAACAGCGCCTGCTCAATGCACGGGAGGATGTACAGCTCGACCGTGACGCGGCCAACGAAGGAGCAAACGCCACCGATGTAGTCGAAGAACGCCCCACGCAGCTCCCAATCGCGGTCGTTCAGGAATGTGATCAGCTGAGGCAATACAACGTCGAGAGTGCGCTCGCGTCCGAAGAACACGCACAGACGCGTAATATCCACGAGAAGCGCGCGTTTGACCAGCGACGACGACGACTTCTGATCGGGTGTGGTCAACTGAATGACGAACCGCGAGATCATCTTGTGCAGCATCCCCAACTCCTTGTCAAAGCTGCTCGACGCCAAGTACATGGTGTTGGTGCCCATGTCGTTGCTTCGAGACGAAACAGTTGCTAGCGACGCGTTTGAGCTTGTTGATGAGGTCAAAATCTTCTGCTTCATGGCATGCGCGATCTCGAGGAACCGCCGGCTGGTTGCTGCCAGCTGGGGAAGGCACTCGGCAAACGTGATGCGCACCAGCTCATCCGGGTCTGACTGGAACGGGATCATTGCCGGAAGAATGTACTGCGGGAAAACCGATGCGTCGGCCAGTGGGAAGGACTCGACCAGCGTCAAGAGGAACGTGATTGTGCGGAGCGCGAGTGCCCGCACGGTCGCACTCGGGTCGTCAACGACTTCCAGCAAGTACGGAATCAATCGCTGAAGACGCACTTCGTCCGTCGTGAACTGACCAAGTGCGCGGATCAAGTGCAGCGCCGTGAGTTTCGACTCCGGGACTTGGACATGGCGCAGGCTCGAGCTAATCAGCGAGAGAATGATCACGATACCGTTGCGGTCTTGCGACCACGCCTCGGTGCCTGAGGCTGGCGAAGCAGACGGAGGTGGGACGCCGTTTCGAGACTTGGAGGCGCGAGAGGGAGGTTGTCCGGCTCGTCCATTCCGCGCGTGGCTCGGCTGAGACACAGACTCGGAGTCTCTGTCAGCTCCTTGGCCGTGACCCGCGTCCGCCTCGTGGGAAGGGTCCTCGCGCGCGTAGTCCAACAGAAGCGAGTGCTTCTTCTTTTGCGTCAGGGCATTGTACTGGTCGTGAAGCTTCTCGATCTTCTTCTTCTGCAGGGTGGCGCTCAAGCCGCGCATGTCGTTCTCCTTTTCCTTGAGCTTTTGCAGCTTGGTCATCGCCGAGTTGACCTTTTCAGCACGCTGGCGCTCTTGCTTGGTGGGGATCCGCTGGTCCAGCTCCTCGAGGACGCGCTGCGCCTCGTGAAACTGTTCCTCGCCAGGAATTGTCACCAGTCGGTCCGATCCGTAGCCCTCCTTCAGACGGAGCTTGAAGAACTCTTCGCCCTCGCGGTCGTCCACGCCCGCAACTTCGCGAACAAGGCGTCCGTAGTATTTGCACACCAGACGAATCCGAGCGTCGGGCACTTTGCCTCCACGGCTCAGAACCAAGCCCAGGAAGCGGAACAGGAAGCTATCGAAATACGTCGGGAACAGTCCGTGCAGGCCCGTGTACCGCGCCAAGTACTCACTGGCCGACAACCGGGCACGAGGGTCCAGCTGAAGCATGTGCAGAAGCAATTCTTCCAGCCGCGGGTCACCCACCTTTTTGAGTGCGCTGCGAAGGTAACTGGTGTCTCCCGTGCGGTACCGCAACAGCGACGGCAGGTCAAACAGCGGCTTGCCGCCGAGGAACATCTCCGCGATCACACAGCCCGCCGAGAAAATGTCCATCGACGGCTTCAGCGCTGTATCTCCTCGAACACGCGAATAGGAGGGGACGCCTCCGCTTCCCACGCTCCCGGTCGGCGTAGGCATGCCGGCGCTTCCTGGCCCCATGCCCATCGACAAGATCTGCTTGTCGACCTCTTCCGCCGAGATCTCGCTGTCAGCCAGTCGCTGAAGCATCATGGCAGCGTCTGGCGTCCGTGATGAGTTCATGGCCGAGCCGTTCCCGCCACTCCCGGCCACAGAGGACCCACCACCGCCGGACGATGCTGGGAACGAAGACTTGCCGTAGAAACGCTCCGGCGCGACGGTACAGCTCCGCCGCGTCGAGCCGATGGCGCTGAAGTAGTAGTTGTAGTCCGCCGGGTCGTCCTCGGGCACGTACGTGGGCTTGAAGGGCGCGAAGTCCGTGAGGAAGATCCAGTTCCAGCTCGCGACCATGATGTTCTCCTGCTTGATGTCGCCGTGGCAGATGCCCTTCGAGTGCGCCTGGTCGAGCGCGCGCAGGATCTGGAAGGCGAGCCACTTCTTCTCGATCATGGTCAGGAACGGGCGCGAGCAGATGCGGTCGTACAGGTTGGACGCGAAGTACTGGCGCACCATGAAGGCGACGTTGTACTTGATCGAGAGCTTGTAGTCGGCGTAGGGGATCACGTTGGGCTGCTCCTCGAGCTTGAAGGCCTGCGAGATGTTGCGCAGCGCCATCTCGGCGCTGCTCAGCGACTCCTTCTCGTCGTACTTGCGGTAGATCTTGACCACCAGGTGCCCTTCCTCGCACTTGCACGAGATCGACTTGAGGAACTTGCCGTCGCCGATCAGGCTCCCGAACATCATGTTCATCGACCGCGGCGAGTAGTCCATCAGGTACGTGCGGTACTGCGACGCGCTGTCCAGCTGGCTCTGCGGCTGCGCGCGCGGCGCCGCGTTCCCCATGGCCGCGGCGGTCTTCTCCTCCTCCGATGGGTTGGTGTCCCTCCTCCTCCGTCTCCTGACGGCTCTCCTTCGCGTTTGCCGGCGACGCGGATCGGCTGGGCGGGTCTACAGCGGGTCCAGAGACGCAGACGGCAGTGGCGACCCGGTCGAGTCCCTCGAGTGCGCGCAGGCAGCCAGCGAGCGCCCGACTCGCCTCCAACTCGCCTTGCGTCGCCCTTCTCGGCGCGGCGGCAGTGGTGTTATATACTACGGACTGTATGGAAGGTGGACTTTACAGGCGTCGCACTGTTGAATGCTGGGAGGGGCGAAGAACGAAGGTGTACCGATGCTTTGGTACGATCGGAAGTGCGTGTTCGACACTAGGTGCGTTTCGACTGGTAAGTGCGCTTTTGCTGTCGTGGCATTGCGCACAGTAAGTGCGTGCCAAAAGTTGAACTGGCCACTGTCAACTCCCTATACAGTGACGCGCGAACTCCCTGTACACGAGTGGGTTTCCCTTTCAACCAGAGTGATGGTCGCGAGCACTCGCGGGTTCAACTTCACTTTCCGATTTGCGTCCTTTCCCGCGCATCCGTCGTTCCAAGTGCGGTTGTACTTGTTTTCAGTATGGATTCGGCGCCAGGAGAGAATCCGGGCGTGGGCGATGACATCTCCGCGCTGAAGCGATTTATCGGTGCGTGGGTGGCTGCTCCTGATATGATGTGCTGCTTGTGGGTGGGATGGAAGCGGCGGGTCTGTCGGTGGCTGACGCTGTGGCGCAGTCGACATGATGCACTCGGAGATGGAGATGGTGGAGAGCATCCGGCAGAGTGAGGACGGCATGCAGGTCGTGGACGCGCGCATCGAGCGCCTCAAGGTGCGCGCGGCTCGCTTCGGTATCTGGCGGAGCGTTTCACATGCTGACGGACGGGCTGGCTGCATCCGAACGCACAGGAGTCGATCCTGGTGGAGCAGGAGCGGTACACGGTGCTCGTGAGCGTGCTGGACAGCGACCGGCAAAACTTGCACCTCGTCGAGGAGAAGCAAATGAGTGCGTTGCGCTGGAGGATCGCGGGTTGGCGCTTGTTCACGCGCATCGACTAACCGGTAGCGTGGTGCTCCTAGTCGCGGCGGCCAGGCACAAGCAGCATCTCGGTGCGTGTGGCATGGTATACGGAGCCTGTGCGTGTAGGTCACTCATGGCGTGGGTGGATTTCCAGATGAAGCTGCCGAGCGCGTACGAGAGGTCGATCGCCTGCGCAAAGATTACCAAGCGATTCGGTCCGCGTTGGTGTCGCTGAGACGGAGTCTGGCTCAAGCATCGCGCCTTGTGGAAGCGTTGAGCGCGGCCGAAACCGCGACGAATGAGGAGATGCAGCAAGGTTGGAGCTGTCAGTGCGCATTGTGGCGGGCTCTGGGTTTGTCTGACGCTCTGGTGACCCTCTGGTGGCTACAAAACCTGCAATTAGTGCGACAAAAACTGCAATCGGTGGTCATCGCTGACGAGCGCGCAGCAGATATCCAGAAGCTGCGCGCAAAGCGGCGGTACGTTCTCGAGTACAGCTCGCAAGTGAAGTGGGAGGTGGAAGAAGTGCGCCAGAGGCGAACACAAATCGACAGTGAGTTGGAGATTCACAAGTCCGAGGCGGAAGCGATTCGCCAGTTTCTCCAGCACGAAGAGCTGAAGATTGAGTCGGTGCAAGCTCGCATCCGGGAGGAGACAGCGCAAGTCATCCAGGAAACCAGTGAGTGGCGAATCAACAGATGGCCCTTATCGGTGTGTGGCGATTGAAGATGCTAATCGTGACGCTTCATGCAAAACAGAGCGACTTGAGGACAAACTGGAGGTCAAGCGCAAAAAGTTCCGAACGAAAGCACGCGCTGAGATCGGCTCTTTGAAGAGGCGTGTCCAGTTTCTGAGCGCAGGTAAGTGGCCGTGGTGACATCAACGTCTGTGATCGTACTTCTGACCTGCGATTGCTCTCTGTAGAGATGGAGAAGGAAGCGATGGTAAATGAAGACGTTGCATCATTTCTTCGCGATCGATGGAGTGAGCGGCAGACTGCAGAATCCAGGTACAGTTTCAGCTTCGTTCACCTGCATTTGCTCAGACAAGTTGTTCCAAATGGCGAGCTGCTCACCTTCGACCCAGATTGCAGGATCAAGTCAGCCGGATTGATAGTATTCAGGTGGGATATGCTCTTTCAAATTGGATGTGGGAGTGTTGATTGACGTCTTTGTATCCTTCAACGCAGGGGGAGATCTCGAGTCTCAGCCGAAAAATCGACAACTTCGACCGGGAGAGCAGCAAGTTGGACGCATCTGATCTCCAAGAAGACATTGATCGCAGCCGCAAGAATCTTGCCGCTCTTCAAGCAGTCTTGAAGAAGAAGAAGGTATGGATTCTTGAAGCATGCTGTCGCGGCCTTGCAAATACCGACTCGTATTTCGTTGTAACCATGTGCAGGAGATGCTACTCCTCGTGAAGAACGACCACCAGAAGGTACTCTACTCGTGGGGCGATCTGGGCTGTGGCTATTCCTTCTCAATCTTGCTCTTCTGTGCTCTCGGTCAGCTGGAAAGCAGCCTGGAAGCTGTTCGATCTGAGCGCGAAGCCGTTGGGAGTGTCATCGCAGAAGCAGATCCATCGATGGCAAAAGACCGCATCCGCGATGCCGAAGCCGAGAAGGACGAGATTTTGGAGTCGATCAGCAGTGTCAGCGAGAAGAACGAGCTCCTACAAAGCGAGTGCAAGAAGCTTCGAGCGAAGAACACAGCCACAGCCAAGGAGATGGCAAAGCTGGCACACCAATCCAAGTCGATTAGTCTGGCGGTGCAGAAAAAATCGACCGAGCTCCTGGACCAGCAAAACCTCCTGAAAACACTCGGCACAGGGATCCAGGTGAGAGTCTGCGTCCGTTGCAACCACGCTCGTGTCTCCCACTAACATGTTCTGGTTGCTGTTGCTTTGTCAGCACGGAGAAAGGTGCCGCCATTGCTATCTGAAGTGTGTGTACTGACAATTGCATTTACCCAGCTCTGTTGTATCATGCATAGACTTCACCTCGAGCTGTCCGAGTTCCGAGCCAAGCTGTCTCGTCAACAAGAGATCTCGCGGGAGAAGCTACAGGAACAGGAGCGATTCCTGCAGCAGCAATACGCAGAGCGAGAGGCGAGTTTCCAAGCTGAGCTCGATGCGTGGGACTCCAAGGTACGTTCAGGCCCAGGCGCAACACTGGTGCCTCGCTGAAGTTGTGGTTGCGCAAGTCATCGCCTGACCTCGCACAACGAATGGTGATGTTCTCCATGAGCAGATTGCTGAGCTCCACCAGCGTCGCAGTTAAGGTGCGATTCTGGCTGATCCGTTGCAGATTCTCCGTGTGCATTTTCCGCTCACATGTTGATTTCAGTCCAGCATTCTCCTCAAGCTCGGAGCGAGTGCAAGGGTTTCGTCCGCTCACAACTGCTCGCTCGATTATTTTTATGGCTTGGAACGCGGCCAGAAGATGGAAATCTGAAAACGGTTTTCATGGTGCCGATCCCATCCGCCGCAGCGCATATGCATCTCCCTCGTCGCGTGTATCTGCGCATGCACCTTCGTGGCCGCCTTCCCTGAGCAGCTAACAATTGAATTTGCCGCTACCAGCCCAAGTGACAGCTCTCCAAGCCAGGAACCACCTTTCGCGAGCCAATCCAAGATGCGCGTTGCCTCGATTGTCACGATGATCATGGTGCTGGCGGGCAGTGTGGTCGTGTCTGCGGCTGCAGATGCAGATGCATCAGGCCGCCAAGTTGCCACTGAGAACCGACGCCTCCGGTTTGTTGGACTTCAGCACCTTCCCGTCGAACAGACCCACAAACGCGAGAGCCGCCACCCGGGTCACC